>JAWQEG010008673.1:0-16265 GCA_033782935.1 Petrolisthes cinctipes
ATGTGTGTGTGTGTTTTTCTTCAGTTATTCTTTCAGCTTAGAACTTGATGTGAGGTTAATAATTTATGCTATCCATTATCCTTCTCTCAGGCTATAATCACGAAGCAATGTCGATTTTTAGTCAATGCTCATGTCCCTAGGTACTACTAGTTTTCCTCTTTCTAACAATCACACTTTTATACACACACTCTCTCTCTCTCTCTCTCTCTCTCTCTCTCTCTCTCTCTCTCTCTCTCTCTCTCTCTCTCTCTCTCTCTCTCTCTCTCTCTCTCTCTCTCTCTCTCTCTCTCTCTCTCTCTCTCTCTCTCTCTCTCTCTCTCTCTCTCTCTCTCTCTCTCTCTCTCTCTCTCTCTCTCTCTCTCTCTCTCTCTCTCTCTATCCTCCAAACTATTCCAGGTAACTGATTCCTTTAGAGTAACATTTAGGTAGTCGGTTTCCTGGCCTAGCATAGATTGGAGGAATTAACAACTTTCCAATTTACCCTCTAAAGATTCTCTCCTCACCTGCTGTACCTCCCATCTAATTACAGCGGCTAAATGTGTATTAACGCCCCTATTAATTTCACAGCTAATAATGGGGTTAAATTTTAGCTCTCAAACGTCACCCAGAACTGAACGCCGCTGAAGTGATTAATTACAATCAGTGTGTAATGAGCGGCCACCGACTTGACAAATGATAAACGAGCTGCCATACTCGCTGACGGGGAAGGTAACGGAGTAGTGTCATGCAAAGAGGTTGAGAGTGCGTGGCCGTGGTGGTGGTGATCGTTGTGGTGGTATTGACGAAAGTTTACTGGTGGAGTTGGTGTTTGTAGTGGTGGTGACAGAATGACATCAGAGTGCGTGGCGGTGGTGGTGGTGGTGATGATCGTTGTGGTGGTATTGACGAAAGTATTACTGGTGAGTTGGTGTTGGTGGTGGTGGTGACAGAATTACATCAGAGTGCGTGGCGGTGGTGGTGGTGATGATGATTGTTGTGGTGGTATTGACGATAGTATACTGGTAGAGTTGGTGTTGGTGGTGGTGGTGACAGAATGACATCAGAGTGCGTGGCGGTGGTGGTGGTGGTGATGATCGTTGTGGTGGTATTGACGAAAGTATTACTGGTGAGTTGGTGTTGGTGGTGGTGGTGACAGAATGACATAAGAGTAAAATGTGAGGTGCAGTAAACACATTATGGGCAGAGTGACTGTTGAGGTGTTAGTACATGGGGTTATAGAGTGTATTGATGATGACGCTATACCGTTGGTTGAGTGTAAAGTAAGGTGTGGGGAACCAGAGTGCATTGTGATGGTAAATGTGGAACAACAAGTGGGTGGAAGGAGAGTAGACAAATGAAACACAGGGAATCAGAGTGTATGGTGGTCGAGTTAGAATTGGGTTGAGAAGAAAACAAATGAAAATGAGAGAGTAGGGAAGCAGGGTACTTGGTAAGAAAGAGGGGACCACAGTGCATATTAAGGTAGTTATAAAAGAACAAGAGTGCATGGTGTAGTGGAGAACAGACAGCACGGTGACGAGGGAGAGGGGAAAAGAAGGGGTGGAGGGAAAGGAGGACGGATTGGGTGGATGGAAAAAGGAACGGATGGGGTGGAGGGAAAGGAAAACGAATGGGGTGGAGGGAAAGGGGATTGGATGGGGTGGAGGGAAAGGGAAACGGATGGGGTGGAGGGAAAGGGGAAAGGAGGGGGTGGAGGGAAAGGTTAAACGGATGGGGTGGAGGGAAAGGTTAAACGGATGGGGTGGAGGGAAAGGTTAAACGGATGGGGTGGAGGGAAAGAGGAACGGATGGAGTGGAGGGAAAGGGGAACGGATGGGGTGGAGGGAAAGGGGATTATATGGGGTGGAGGGAAAGGTTAAACGGATGGGGTGGAGGGAAAGGTTAAACGGATGGGGTGGAGGGAAAGGGAAATGAATGAATGGGGTGGAGGAAAACAGTGTACCGGTACTTGGCGAAGAATATGGAAAGTAACTAATATAAAGAGTGTATATTGAAGTTGACAACAGACAGACTACCAGAGTGTATTATGGTGCTATAGATGTGAGGGGGAGAGGCGACGAGGGCGTATAGAAAAGGGGTGACTTATCTTTACTGTTCATATCAGAGAAAGTGTACGTGATGTTTGATGAAAGGGGAAGTGAGGAGGAAAAAGAGAGCTAGCGAGGCAGGATGATAAATAACGGGGTACATAAAGAACAGAGATAATGGAACCAAAAGAAAGAAAAGATACACAACAACAAATTTAAGAGCATGAATAAATCGACCAAGTTGTGAATTATTGCCCTAAACGTGTGGACAGAGCAAGAAACAAATGGAGGAATAATGCACCACGACAGACACGAGATTTTAAAGCGGGACACATGAAAACTGGGATATCACACACACACACACACACACACACACACACACACACACACACACACACACACACACACACACACACACACACACACACACACACACACACACACACACACACACACATATACACACACATATATATACAATACACACACAATACACACATACACATACACATTTACATAATACACACACATACACATTTACATAATACACACACATACACATATACATAATACACACACATACACATATACATAATACACACACATACTCATATACATAATACACACACAGAGAGTCAGGGCAAACATTCACAAATAAAGTGGTGTCATGCCTGCGGTTCGCTTAATAACAAAGAAATGGGTAGTAAGAACGGGTATATGAGCACGCCATTACCCCATGCAGCCCTGGGTTTTGGTCCTTCTTATGAAAACAGTAATATGCAAACCACCGTCTAGCTGAAATCATAACTACCTAGAGAATGTTTTGATTGTCACGTTTCCCTCAGAGCTTTATATGACACTTCCCCAAAAGCACAGAGCCATGCACACACACATTGATCAAAGTTCTCTGTGTACTTTTTACCTTGATATATTATTCGTAAGATTACACAACACTCACAAAACCTCTTTCTCATTACGTGTCTCCAGCCTTCATTTGCATTGTTATCTCTCGCCAGTGGAAATAATAAAGGGTGACACGTTCAGGAAAGGCAGATAAGGACAAGATGGTGGCTGAGTTTGGGAAGGCGAGAGTGTGGCAAAAACTGAGCTGCTTGAGAGTTGTACATGAATATTCAGAGCAGCACGTCAGTCCTCTTGCGGTCTCTGTCTTTACAACTGAAGGAGAGACAGAGGGGGAGGGAAGGAGGGGGGGGAAAAGGGAGAAAGGTTTAGAGAGTTGGGAGATGGTTGGAAAGAGGAAAGAAAGGTTTAGTAAGTTTGGAGATGGTTGGAATAAGGGAAGAAAGGTTTAGATATTTGGGAGATGGTTGGAAAGAGGGAAGAAATGTTTAGATATTTGGGAGATGGTTAGAAAAAGGGAAGATTTTTTTAGATATTTGGGAGATGGTTGGAAAAAGGGAAGGGAGGAGATAGTTGGAAGAAGAGGGAAATGATAAAGGGAAAAATATTTAGAGAGGTGGGAAATGGTTGGAAAAAGGGAGAGGGGGAAATGGTTGAAAAATGGGAAGGGGGTGGGTGGGTGAAGGGAAGACCAATTTAGAGAATGGGGAGATGGTTGGAAAAGGAGGTACCGAATCTTACATGATTTAAGAGATGTGAACTCAAGATGACGAATGAATGGAGATAAGAGAGAAAAAGTAAATACAAAAGGAGATGGAACTTGGGAGGGATGATAAAGAACGATGGATGGAAATTAGGAAACCTAGATGTGTTGCATGGAGAGGAAAATAACAAGACAGCGAATGAATGGAGTAAGGGCGAAGGAAAGGAAAGGATATATACACAAGATGGAATGAATATGATAAGATGGAAATAATGGTAGCCAATTATTGTAGCTAACCGAGTGAAATAATACAAGGTAATGTAGGAATAAAATTTATGTACAGTAGGTGGGGTGGGTGAAGGGAATAATTATAATAAGGAGAGGCAGCTGGGAGGAAAGGATTCGGACATAAAGGTAAGGAGAGATGCAAAATAATAGAACATCAATGCATTTATAAGTAACAAATAAAAAAAATAAAAAAAAATGCCGAGTGCACAATGGAAGGAGGAAGGGATGAAGAGAGAGCACATTAGGTTGCGGAAGGGTAGAGTTAATCCACCAATTACTGCCTCACAACAATGCTTGCCCGTGATGCACTGAACAATACAGCGAGTCTCTCTCTCTTTCTCTTTCTCTTTCTCTTTCTCTGCTGTACCCGACACAAAGTACAGGAGGGTAGGAACAGTGAGGCAATGTAACGCGGTACATTGAACGGTACCAATAGCTATGTAAAATGGAGCAGAGTTAGGAATGGAAAGACAGTGAATGTAAAAATAATGTATATGTAGACAAGCATACGATACCAATGAAGAAAAGAACGAAGCGAACCACAGAAGAAATTATTCGTAAGAAAACGACATCAGAGTATAATAATTTTACAAAAGCAGTGAAAGCTCCTCCTAATCATCTGTACAATATGTTGATAAAAATAGTGATACTCAGTTCGGTTCATTATGTAGCACAACTTTCTTAATATCTATATGTTAATTATATTTACTTATTCCAATATCCTCGTCCTTTAAGCAGCGTCTTTGGTACAGTCACCACAAAACATCCTGCATTTTCATTCGCTATATTTTAGTTAACTCCGTCAGAGTAAGTAAAAAGGATTATGAAGACTTAGTAATATAAGGCATTTTTAGAAATAAATTAAGGAATATTTCTGTCTCAAAAACAACTACTAGTAAATACTCTATCAGTACCTTAAAAGATTTCATTTATGTTATGTCTTTCCTTCATAGTGAATGAAACACCAATCAACGCTGGTGTCATTCATTACCTGAAAGTGGAGAGAAGCAGCAGAAAAGAATGAGAGATACTATCGTTATTCATATAAAGTAAAACCCACGTAGCGGCGCCTGCCACTACCACCGTGATGGTATCAGAGGCACACCTGCTTTTAGTGGAAAGGGAATCTCGCTTAGCTGGACACGGCACAAAATACTGACACAGAAACCATCCACTTCTATCACCTATGCTCTCATTTTGAGTATATTTAGAAATAAATAGAAGGATAAAATAAACAAACAAACACATACTTTATTAACTCCGATAACGAAATTGGAGATGCTATATTTCGTCACTGTTCGTCTGTTTGTCTCAGTTTCTTAATAAAATATCTCAAAATTTATTAACTGAATTTCACGAAACTTAGTAGTCAGATATGAGCCTCGTGTATGAACCTCAAGGCCCACTGAGCCATGATGCTGCCCACGCTACACAAGATTATCATATTTGGGTTTGGTACAAGTTTTGGAAGTTGTATAATTATAGAACACTTTCATCCACAACTTCACCTACAGTATGAATGATGTGACTTTACACTACCTTATATCACACCACTTGTAATGTCCAGTATAATATTATATGCTTTTGTCATTGGTAGTAATCACAGGTGTAGTAGGGAAATGATGACAGTAAGCCTCGGTGTGGTCTAACATTTCCACCTGACTACTGTGAGGTAAGCCATGCAGGTCATCGCCACCACCGCCGCCACTCACCCACATCTGTCACAGATCTAATTCATTCAGGGAAGATCTAGGTCGCTTTTTTCTACTCGGGTCTTGCTTCGGGTTAATGTTTTTGGGGTTTTTTCATTCTTTTAATATTTCAACCTTCTTTGCTGTTCTTGCAAAAGAGATTAATAGAAAGTGGTCTAGACTATAAATTCTGGTTTTGAACTCTGTAATAATCGACAATGATCATACAATGTCAGTATGATCACGTTGTATGGCAAACTGATCCAGATTAGAGGATTTTTTATGCCTTATTTCAAATTAATGGAAATAAGATATCTATGTATGTAGTACATAATTACAGAAGCTTTTTACTCAGCATTACATAATATATTCCGTACAAGCTTAAAAGTCTCTTTCCGCGCGGAATTTTAAGCTTTATTGCTGAAGCAATCATCAAGGAAAATGGTATCCAAAAATGGAAAGTAAAATTAATTGCTTGATAAGTAATGAGAGCACAGAATGAAATATTTTCCGTGGACACCAGCTTGGTTACGTCAGAACATAGACACTCGTAAGAATGATGGTTAAATATAGGTTGGTAGTTTCAGCATTCGTTATTAATATTAGCCATAACACACACACACACATATATATATATATATATATATATATATATATATATATATATATATATATATATATATATATATATATATATATATATATATATATATATATATATATACTCTTTTACTCACAAAGATTATATTAAAAGACGTAAACTATAAGAGACAGTTACAATCTTTATCTAGATATGAAGTATAATCATGTATACAAACGAATGAGGAAAATTTTCCTCAACCAAACAAACACACACACCGCCTCTCCAAGCAAGGATCACACACAGCCCCACACAACCAAGCAAGGAGCACACACACAGCCCCACACAATGGACGGATTAGCCTTTAATATACGACACATACACATACATACATACTGGCGCACTCACGCACACATTTTTGTTAAGACAAGAGTAATTAACAGAGGACCAGTGTGTTTCTATTAATTATCGGAAAATCTGTCTTTATTTATAATACACACTGTGCATTCAGTACACGTAAACTTTGGTCTGGTGTAAGGAAGCCTCATTTGCTGATCTATTCAAAATTTTCTAATTTCCCAGTCTACTGAACTTCGCATTTTTATCCTCCTTCCCCTTTCTATCTCCTCTTCTCTAACCTTCTCTATCTCTTTCATATATTCTCTCTTTATCTCGCTTCATCCTTCCTCACTACACTTCCACTGCAACTATAATCCAATGGCAACAACGGCTCAAAGCGGAATAATTAGTTGCCAGAGTGAGACAGCTTGTGTACCAAGTAAGTGACAGTCTGGGAATGCATCTATCAAGCGTTTCTTTCTAATGCAATCCATTACCATAATATTAACTTAACCTTTACTCAGCTATACTCTGTGAGACCCATAAATAACCCTGGAAAGTAATACAGTATATAAGAACAACGAGTGAGCTTTGAGGCATCGGAGTCAGAGAAGAATATAGACCACCTGAGGCATCGAAGTCAGAGAAGAATATAGACCACCTGAGGCATCGAAGTCAGAGAAGAATATATATAGACCACCTGAAACATCGAAGTCTAGTAGGTTGTGTCGGACGAATGGAGAAGGGCACCGAATCCACCAAACCATGACACATAGCACACCCCATTTTATTCACCCCCTCCCCCCGGCAAGCAGGGTACCGTACTAACTGTCTCACCACATGCTAACTTTGGGGGGTGGAGGTGAGGGTGGGGGATTGGTGGTGGAGGAAAGATGTAGAACCACCATTCTATTCTATATATAGCCGTGTTATCCCAACTCTTGGTGCATAACGACAATTCCGGAAAGCCATAAACAATTTTCTCCTTCAGCACGTTAACCGGACGGACGCCCATTCACACCAATTCAACTTGAGTGACACCAAAGATTTTAGTGGCCATGGGAAACGCACTTGAAGTCACGGTGATAGAAATAAACACACAACAAAACCCATAATGTTTCTAACTTGTGAAGAAACAGTATTCCCAATGAGCGTGTCGAGTCCCACTGATGTATAAACAAGTGTTAGTTTATGTGTAGTGTGAAAGGAGGGGGGTTGCGTGGTATGGGCCAGTTTTTGTTGTTGTTGCTAGCTATACTGGTGGTGTTGAGTACAATCATGGCCGCTACTCTTAAATGATTGATGTATTCGTAAAATATCATGATGTATTTCCCAATTTGTGTCTTAAATTCCCTTTGTTACTCATACCTATACAACAACGTAATGGTAAATACGAAAACAGCAATCCTGAGATAGATTACTCTATTGTGATACTACTACTACGACTATTATCATAATTATTATTATTATAATTATTATTGCTATTATTGTTATTGCTATTATTATTATTATTATTTTATTATTAATATTTAATAATATTATTATTATAAAAACCTTCTGGATTTACGAAGTTCACATAGCTATTTTTGCTCCTCTGCAATCTTTTTTCTTTTACATCAGACTAATAGGACTCAAGATGTGTAATCCCCCACCCTCCCTGGTATCAGGAAGTGAGTGGTACAGTATAGACTGGGATGCAGCTACTGTAGACACACACTGAAACTCCACTCATCACCCACTATCCTACGACCAGCGACCACTGACCTCTCCAGCACTGCCCGACAGCCAAGCAGAAAAGTTGAACTGTAATACCAGGAAGTGAAATATGAAATGGAGAATTTAGCAAGAAAATTGTGTTCAAATTCCAGTCCGTCATTCATTCAGGAAAGTATTTGCATTAGGGTTTGAATGGTCTGACTGCAGGAAGTGGCACATATATGCAATAAATACGAGTCTACGAGAATATAATAATTAATTAAACAAACCCCATAGAATTCAAACCGACGCTTTCTAACCTTGTCTTCTTCAATTTGAGAACTATGGATGAAAGATGCATTTATCATGTGGAGTTGGTCACACACTCAAAGTCACTGATTTGTTTCACTTGCTGATACTACACACACATAAATATTTTTTTTGTTTTGTTTTTTCCTAATGTAGCAGACACACACATACAGGACTGATTACAATACGCTCAGTCAGTAGCCAGCAGTGTAAATTAAAATGTAGTATCCTCTTCCGTCTCTTCAAAGTTTGTAACACACACACACACACACACACACACACACACACACACACACACACACACACACACACACACACACACACACACACACACACACATGCTATACGTGAGCCGGGATAGAGTTTAGTGTGAAGGGGTTCATAACAGCTTAGAGCAGACCAGCTTTAACTAAGTTGAGGCAAACCAGTTCACAGTAAGGAGTCAAGACCTTCATTCACCACACCATCCATTATTACCATTCTCACCCTCATCACTCAGGATTCGTATGTCTGAGCAATATCTACTATGACGGAACACCTTGCATCATTAATTAAACAACATACATTCCGTTAG
This sequence comes from Petrolisthes cinctipes, assembly GCA_033782935.1. NCBI lineage: Eukaryota > Metazoa > Arthropoda > Malacostraca > Decapoda > Porcellanidae > Petrolisthes > Petrolisthes cinctipes. Next base: position 9,068 of record JAWQEG010008673.1, read on the forward strand.
GCAAGTCTACCATTTTACACCAGGAAATTGAAACTCAATATACGATAGTCGTCGCGTGTATGTTTAGCAAGGCTGGAAATGTTAAGGACCCTGTGATCGTGTATAAAAATTGGAGACTTCTGATTCCTCCTGACCATGCCAAGGAAACAAGCTCCTTCCCTATAGGTGGTGTTACGTGGCCATATTTGAAGGACTCGTTTATCTCCAATTTTCTGACTGCAACACAGGGTCCCTTAACTGCATCTTGCGAATCTAATCGAAGACTCTTATGGGTTCAACTATACCCATCCTGTCTTGTTTTCTTCCACAACTTGTAGTCCCTCTTCGTCGTCTCATACTTTATATACGACCGTAACTGCTGTACTGTCATTACTACCAATCAATAATTTATAACTTAGTATTTACCTCAGTGGCTAGATAGACGGAAATAAAGACACTAACTAACTCGTCGATTCCAAACTTCGACCCACTTACCTACACACGCAAAAAAGGAACGAAAAACTGTGTAAAAAAAAAAAAAAAAAAAAAAAAAAAAAAAAAAAAAAAAAAAAAAAGAGTGAGAAGAGAGTGTCTAAATCCTAACTCATCCCCCAAGAAATTAATGACCACGTACTGTACCACCCTCCTTCCCCTCCCTCACCAGTACCCTCTTTCCCCTTCCCCAAGCAGCGACCCCTTCCCTTCCAACCACCATCCACCCTCCTTCCCCTCCCTCACCAGTACCCTCTTTCCCCTTCCCCAAGCAGCGCCGCCCCCTTCCCTTCCAACCACCATCCACCCTCCTTCCCCTCCCTCACCAGTACCCTCTTTCCCCTTCCCCAAGCAGCGTCGCCCCCTTCCCTTCCAACCACCATCCACCCTCCTCTCCTCCCCTCCCCACATGTATCTTTCTCCTCTGCCCGCCTCCATCCCACCTGGCGGCCGTTCTCGACACTACATTACCGGATGAATTATTACTACAGGGTCTCACAATGCACTCGGTATTATTTTCTTTTCCAGGAAAGACTAAATTAACTTTGTTCAGCTTGATTCTGGGTCAGGTTAAGTAATATTAAGTCAAGTTGGACAGCTTAGTTCTGGGTCAGATTAAGTAATATTAAGTCAGTTTGGACAGCTTGATTCTTCGTCAGGTTAAGTCATATTAAGTCAGGTTGGACAGGGAAATTCATAGTGTATTCGGTTCGATTAGGTAAGGATACAAAATGAAGGCCAGGGTAAGTTAGACTAGGCCAGGTTACATAAGAATAGTCGGATTTCGTTAGATTAGGTAAGGCTATGTTAGAGCAAGTCACATTACGGTAAAGAAAACCAAGCTGTTCAAATTACGATAAAGAAAACCAAGCAATCAAGTGAGACAATAATCAAAATATGGGAAAGCCTTAGTTGGTCCTTGTCTATGCCCCGTAGGAGACTGGAATAATACACACCACAACCAACAGTCCACCAACCCATCAACTATTCCAACACCTCCACGCTGCTCCCCTTCTTAATCTTTCAACTCCTTATCCATCAACAATTTCTCCAGCTCCTGCTCCTCCTCCTCCTCTTCCTCCTCCTCTTCAACCTACACATCATCATTCTTCCTCTCTCCCTTTCCTAACTCCTACTTTTTCACCTTCCTCTCCATCTACAATTTTTCCTTCTCCTCCTTGACCTATACTTCATCTTTTTTCTTCTCTTCCTGTCTCCTCCTTTTACATAGCTTCTTAAGGGGATGGTAAAATTTTGGTACACTGTGTTTCCTCCAAAATATGCTAAGAAACAGGACTATATGAACAAAATTAGTGGTGTCCTGTTGCTTGGAATAGTTTGGAGGAATCAGTTGCTCCAGATATACCAACACTATACTACCCCCCTTAAGGACCAAAAAGTCAATTGCTGCTGTTTTTAAATCCCTTCTAAAAATCCCCGGTAATCCTCGTCCAACACCAATAATATTCATATACACTTCCTCCAACCAACTCTTTGCATAACATTCCTCCTTCACTCCACCTCCCCCCCCCCAACTCCTCCATCTGCATTTTCTCCACCACACCCTGCAGCTATATATCATTTTCCACTAACTCCTCCACCTATATACACCTCCACCAGTTTCTCCACCGACATTTTCTCCACCACACCCTGCAGCTATATATTATTTTCCACTAACTCCTCCACCTATATACACCTCCACCAGTTTCTCCACCGACATTTTCTCCCACCACACATCCTTCTCCGCCACTTACACACTTCCCCAACACCGGCAGTCTCTCCACCAACCCAACTCCTCCACCGACACATGCACTCTCCACTACGTATTCCACCTCCACCTCCACCTGAATTACCGACAGAATAAACTTGCCGTCTCCGGATACCTCGCTGCTCCTCCCCCTGAAATATGGCGTAATGGAAATGTAACAGGATTTGAATATTTTACCTCATTGTTTCCCCGAGCAGACCAGAGCGAAGGGGAGAGTCTAATGAGAAACGATGGTAATATCTAAACGCCAGGATACCAAGGGGGGGATATTAAGGGTCTATCACACTATACTCGAGTACCCGTTTCCTTTAGTTTGCCGTCCTTCATAATCTATCTGTTCTCGGGTCGGAATAATTGTCCTTCATAGATTCTGTAGGTGTTCCCTTTCTTCTATTAAGGGACCCTGTGCATGGTGTAGTCAGAAAATTGGAGGTAAATGAGTCCTTCATATACTGCTACGAAACGCCACCTATATGGAATTAGCTTGTTTCGTGGCATAGTCAGGAGGAATCACAAGCCTTCAATTCTCATACATGATCACAGGGTCCTTAAAAATGGCAGGTGTTCTTTTTCTTCTATTATCCATCGGTTTGACTGGGAATACGGTCCCTAAGGCTCTCAGGATACAAGGGACGTGCTCAAAGTTTACCTTCCAAGTATTGTACTGATTTCAACACTCATTTATCTTTACCCTATTTCTTGATCTGAGATATTTTTATGTCGTATCCTCTCCTAACCTGACCTGACCAACGTAAAAACTGGGATAATCTAAAGTAACCTGCTTTTACGTACTATATAATATAACGTACCCTCGCCTGATCTGACCTGACCGACCGTAAATTTGTCCAGCCTAAATTATGCACCCTATAATATTATACACTAGGCCTACATACACATCCAGGAAAAAGAAAATTCCTATACATAAAGCTTCGGGAATAATGTGTGGCCGGGCAGGGCTCCAGATGAGACCACACTTCTGGACAGACAAACATGAATCATATCACCACTAAATTCATAAAGGTTAACTTGGGGGAAGGGGAACATGTCAGTATGTTGAAGCTGACTTAATCCTCCCAGCTGGCTCTCAAAACAAACCTCTCAAACTGAGGTGATCTGTCTCTTATTACAGTATGAGGGAATCATGAGCCTCCTATTCACAAAATATAAGGTACTGTTATTCAAGTGACGTAGCATCCCTTTCCTTCAGCTAAGTGTAGCATTAATTTAGCGAGAAGGTAAAGCTGAGATTTTTTTTCCTTTTCACAAGAAGAATGCATTCGCTGAATTAAAAGATTCATAATATATTACACATTTCAGAACTCGGGCAAGCATTACATTTACATAATAAAATATTAACAGAAGCATGAGAGACACAGACAGACAGTGCATTAAATTAAGATCGCAGTGGCTGGTCCTAAATAAAAAAGTAAGTTGAGATACTATTGTGGTACCATGATAGTCAATTGACCCACCATGGTAGTCAAGTGTGGCACCATGGTAGTCAAGTGTGGCACCATGATAGTCAAGTGTGGCACCATGATAGTCATGTGTGGCACCATGATAGTCATGTGTGGCACCATGGTAGTCAAGTGTGGCACCATGGTAGTCATGTGTGGCACCATGATAGTCAAGTGTGGCACCATGATAGTCAAGTGTGGCACCATGGTAGTCAAGTGTGGCACCATGATAGTCAAGTGTGGCACCATGATAGTCAAGTGTGGCACCACGATAGTCAAGTGTGGCACCATAATAGTCAAATGTGGCACCATGATATTCAAGTGTGGCACCATGATAGTCAAGTGTGGCACCATGATAGTCAAGTGTGGCACCATGGTAGTCAAGTGTGGCACCATGGTAGTCAAGTGTGGCACCATGATAGTCAAGTGTGGCACCATGGTAGTCAAGTGTGGCACCATGGTAGTCAAGTGTGGCACCATGATAGTCAAGTGTGGCACCATGGTAGTCAAGTGTGGCACCATGGTAGACCCAGTTATGGCAACAAGGCTATAGTAATGAGAGTTGTGGTATAGTGCCTATTACGGGGGGGAGAGGGGAGGGGGGAGGGGAGGGGTCAGGTCTGTAGCACCTCCATAATGGGAGGTGTGTGGCGAGGCACAGTAATGCGGTCATTAATTCCCAATGAACCCGTATATCACAACAACAATGATGCATAATGGGTGGCAATGGTGATCGAGTTAACCACTTTTTCCTACAAATTTGCAAAGCCAACCGCCGGCCTACTTCATTATCCATTAATAAAACCGACAGTCATTAAGCGCCTTTTAAATATTGCTGCTGCTCAACCAGGAAAAGGTCATGGTATAAGAGGCTTACTTTAATTACACGTTGCGGTACTACAGCACAGAACACACACACCTATTGCACAAAATTATCCTGAAAACAAAGTACTAAACAATAATTTCTCTTTTCATTTCCAGTAAACCTTTTAGTACCTTGATTTTTTTTTTTTTTTTATCTAAATGCAGGAATATTCAGCAAAACAATACACACTTATAGCACTGCAACACCACAGATAATATCGAAACCATTATTACCGTATATAGCAGTTCTTAAGGGCCAATTTCCTGTCGTCTACAGTCAATTTTCGCCCGAACGAAACATTCTGGAGTGTGTAGCTGCTTGTGACTATACTCTGTGGAAATTTGACAAGCGGATATACTGTACTGATCGAAGCTATAGTTTTCCGTGATCATGATTTGTAAATAATGTGAATCTTTAAGGCATCCTGAATTTGTGTGGGTGGAAGGAAGCAAACAAACACCAGCTGCTTGGAATCTGTCAAGGTGCATGTGTTGTAAAGAACGTGTGTATAGTGTAGCTCTATCTGCAAGTGCTGTGGCAAACGATACATGTATGTTAGTCTATGACACGTGTGAGCCGGAAAACAGGCTGAGTAGGTGGAAGGGAGCCAAGGGTGAGGCAGAATGAAATGTAATACGGAATAGAAGACTGTGGAAGTAAACAGGTGGAGAGTGAGTGAGGGTGAGATGGGAGGGGAGAAGAGAAAGGTCATTATTAACTGCATGGACAGTAGGTTTGGGGAAGGATAAAAGTGAAAAATACGTACCAAAAGAAGGATATTCGAATGAGTGAGAGAGGGGTATGTACAGTATAACAGATGGAGATATATGAGGGTGAGGGAGAGGAGGATGAAAACTGTGAGGTGTGGAATAGACTTGAGAGACAGGATAGGTAAGGGACAGTTTGGCAGACAGAAAGGCAACCCAGAGTGAACGAACACACCTGGACAGACAGACATAATCTTTAAAGGTGAGTTGACCTCAGAATGTTTCAAGAAATGACTTGGAGTAGATAGACAGCAGAGAGTGAGATGTGGAGTCTTAGTCTAGTTATACAGAAGACGAGTACAAGAAGATGATTACGATGAAGGAAATGGTGTTAAAGTATGGTAAGGATATGTGACAAGGAAAATGGGTGTCGAAATGAGAAAAAACAAAACTGAGGGAAGTGATGAGTGGGAGAAGAGAATGAGGTCGAAGGTGGAGAGGATGGAAAGAGAGAGAGTGAGTTAGGGTGGTGATGGGGAGGACTGGGAAGAGCATGGCATTGCACAGGCACCCATAAAAACAGAGCCCGGAAAATATTAATACTATCGTACTGTACTACTAGTGTTGGAAAATACTGAACGTGGATGGAAATGATTGTCCCATTTTGCTATAAAAGTAGTATTTAAATTACTTCCTACATTTTACTTTTTGGGTGTAAAGTATTTCATTCACATTTCACGTCGCTTGTTACAAAGAAATCCATATATTATGTATGTACACATTATATATATATATATATATATATATATGTGTGTGTGTGTGTGTGTGTGTGTGTGTGTGTGTGTGTAGATAGGTAGATAAAGATAAATATACAGATAATCGACTTACGTCTCCGTTGATCTCATTGGGCAAAGTTGCAGTTAAAATAAATTCATTATCAGTCTACCTTGTAACGTCACTACTTTCATTTTCAACTCCCCATGTTATTATTATTACTCTTCTTTCTAATTATCAGCATGAGAGATAGATGGAAAGGGAAACTCTACGGTCCAGTGTCGTTGGATTTACATAAACCCCAACGCCAATATACATATTTAATGTTATATTACGTTCTACTGGTACTTCCCTACAGTATGAACCACCACAGCTTGACTATAAATATATTGTAATTCAGGGAACCAGCATGCAACTATTAAAAGTATTGTCAAGGACAGGCTCAATAACCAGATTGAAACCCTATCAGTGATAATGTACTTCCTTGAAAATTTTTAGGTTAAAATATTTATGTACCTTAAGATAAATAAAGAATTTAATGACACACACACACATACACACTATATGCCGTGTCTACAAATGGATGGTGTGGTCACGTTAATACAAAGAAAAAAGTGAATCGTAAGTGATGTAACATAACAATGATTATATTAATACATACCATGCTAGATATACTCGTATAATCAAAACTTCACATTCCTTAATCCTGGGAAAACTCTGGAATTCATGTGGGTGTGAGAGGATAGAGTGTAAGGGTTGAAGAGACGGCGGTAAAAAAAAAAAAAAAAAAAAAAAAAAAAAAAAAAAAATGGGGATGAAAGGGGGTGTATATTATGGGGTTACAAGTTATTAACAAGTCGGCCGGTGAGTCACGGGGAGTAAAGGAGGGACAGAGAAAAATGAAAAAGAAACAACATGAGGCAGAAGTTAGGAGCGTTATAGACGAAAGATGAGGATGGGATAGAGAATGGTTGAGGTTGTGTGGAAGTAACAATAATAACACAGATGATGAAATATGAATGAATGAATGGAGAGAGAGAGAGAGAGAGAGAGAGAGAGAGAGAGAGAGAGAGAGAGAGAGAGAGAGAGAGAGAGAGAGAGAGAGAGAGAGAGAGAGAGAGAGAGAGAGAGATGCTTAATTAAGGGGAAAGTATAG
>JAWQEG010008674.1:0-12819 GCA_033782935.1 Petrolisthes cinctipes
ACTAAAGTTAAATATTCCCTCCTGTTGCTCTAAACTCTAAAGAACCATTCACAAATCTACCAATCAGTATACATACATACATACATACATATATCAATACATACATACATACATACATACATGATTGCTTGAGTGCATGTATGTGAGTTTATTCTTATGAGTGCTGTCTGCATGTTAGTGTGAAATTTTTCTTGAACTGTTATGATTGATGTATAACTATTGATAACTTATGTATACATGTATGTGAATGTGTGCATTGTGTATGTAGGGATATATCTATACATAATTTTGTATCTCTATAAGTACATCCTTGTGTAATTGGTATGTATATGTGTTCATGTATATCAATTAATGTATCTGTGTATTTATACATGTGGGATCATACGTAAGAATTATTTCAGTTCTTCCTATTGCTCTTCAATAATTTTATGAATGTGAAGTACCGTACATAGTGTAATTATAAAAACAACTATGTTAATCAAATAAAATATAGTTCAATTGTATGCACCGTCAAAAATGTTATACCACTGCCTTTTCTAAATTTAAGAAGAGGTCAAGTTATGTGAAGGTAATGGAGGCAAATGTGCTTGTATACATATTATACAGGATATGTATATTTGTTTAAATGTATACATGTACAAATAAACAACTATGAGTGTATGACGTGTGGATATATGTACTAAATATAGGCCTTCATCATGTATGTATGTGTTAATACAAATAATGGTGTTGTGTGTACATGATTGTATACTATAGAATGTGTGTACATGTAGTGTACGTATAGGTCTGTGTGTGTGTGTGTGTGTGTGTGTGTGTGTGTGCGTGTGTGTGTGTGTGTGTGTGTGTCAGTGTGTGTGTGTGTGTTGATACAATTAATGGTGTGTGTACATGACTGTTTACTATAAAATGTATGGACATGTAGTATACGTACATGTGTGTGTGTGTGTGTGTGTGTGTGTGTGTGTGTGTGTGTGTGTGTGTGTGTGTGTGTGTGTGTGTGTGTGTGTGTGTGTGTGTGTGTGTGTGTGTGTGTTGATACAATTAATGGTGTGTGTACATGACTGTTTACTATAAAATGTATGGACATGTAGTGTACGTACATATGTGTGTATGTGTATGTATGTGTGTGAGTGTGTGTGTGTGTGTGTGTGTGTACGCTCGGACTGCCAATCTGCAAACATTTGGCCCCACAATGCATTACGTTTCCCCGGAATGCTGTATATCATGGCCATTTAATTTCCAGTCATTATGAATAAATCGCTGTAATTTCTGTTGCCCTTTGATGTACTGTAGAGACCAAATCGTGTGTTTTCCCCCCCGTGCTGATGATTCCTCTCATGTGGCACAAATGTGTAATTTGTTCCTGTTTGCTGAATGATTACTGACCGATTTCTTTCCTACCTATAGAGTTTTTTTCATATGACCTCATAGAGTTTTTTTCATATGATGCTTTTCGCTACAAGGATATATATTTGGATAGAAGGATATATATTTGGATAGAAGGATATATATTTGGTTAAAAAGATATATATATATATATTGGCTAGAAGGATATATATTTGGATAAAAGCATAATTATATATTTGGTTAGAAGGATATATATTTGGATAGAAGGATATATATTTGGTTAGAAGGATATATATTTGGTTAAAAAGATATATATATATATATTGGCTAGAAGGATATATATTTGGACAGAAGGTTATATATTTGGTTAGAAGGATATATTTTTGGTTAGAAGGATATATATTTGGATAAAAGGATATATATTTGGTTAGAAGGATATATATTTGGTTTGAAGGATATATATTTGGATAGAAGGATATATATTTGGAAAGAAGGATATATTTTTGGTTAAAAGGATATATATATTTGACTAAATGGATATAAAATTCGCTAGAAGGATTTATAATTCGCTAGAAGGATATATATTTGGCTAGGATATATATTTGGCTAGGATATATATTTAGCTAGAAGGCTATATTTTGGCTAGAAGGATATAGTTTCCTATTAATACTACCATTTCTAGACTATTTCCAATCTCCTCTTCTACTTACATGTATGAATAATTTTGTACTATTTATGATTTTATTAATATAGTATAGACTATTTTACTTCAAGGTCACATCAAACTCTCTAATGATCAATATATTTACCCATTTAAACACTACAGTATAATCTAATAGGTTCTAAATAAAGCTGTGTCGTGCAGCATCAACCAGTGAAAGCTTAGTGGACATAACCTTTAATTTTTTCTCTATGAGGTCATTTGGTTTCTCTCTGCTCAATAATGTCGTCTAATATTGGCTATAATTACACTATTTAAGGTAACTGGGAGAGAATGTGAGAATGTGTAAGGGGGTATAGTACAGTGTTGGTAAATCTAGATAGAGCAAATGATGCCTTCAAACTACTCCAAGCAACACTACTCCCATTATTTTTGTTAATCTGGTCCTGTTTCCTAGCATACTGCAGAGGAATCAATGCGCTCCAATGTACCAAAAGTGTATTAATTAACCCCTTAACATTTTCTTGATATTCTGGAAAATCTAACAACTACTTCCACACTTGGAGGTCAATAATTTATATTACCGTTAAGGACCCAGTGATCGTGTATGAAAATTGGAGGCTTTTGATTCCTCCTGACCATGCCACGTAACTAGCTTCTTCTGTATATATGGTGTTTCGTGGCAAAGTTTGAAGGATTAGCTAACCTACAATTTTCTGACTACAACACGGGGTCCCTTAAAAGAATGACACTTTAAAGAGATGAATAGTGCTTTATATCAGGGTATAATTTATATCATGGTATAAAATTGTTCTTTAGTATACAGTTGCTTGTAGGACTCTTGTATGCTTACCATTATTCCTACTCCTAATAATTAAATGGAAAGAAAGAGATCTTGATGGGGTAATTCAATTTTGGTAAATCTGGAGCAACTGATTCCTCTAAACTATTTCAAACAACAGGACACTAATATTTTTGTTAATTAATCTGGTCCTGTTTCCTGGCATGATACTTTGGAGGAATCAAGGCACCCCAAGGTCCATACCAAAGGTGTAGTACCGCCTTAAGGACCCCCGTGATGTAGTCAGAAAATTGGAGGTTAGGGAGTCCTTCAAACATATCCACGAAACACCACCAACATTAAAGGAGCTTGTTTGTTTCGTGGCATAGGCAGGAGGAATCAGAAGCCTCCAGGTCTCATACACGATCACAGGGTCCCTTAATTAAACATGTGATGGTGTTCAGCCTACTATTGTATTTACTGGAGTTTACAATAACCAATAATACTGGAGAAATCACACATGCTGGCCACGATGAACTTAAGGGGAGATTATCTTGTTGGTAAATTGAAATGCTTCTGATTCCTCCTAACTATACCAGAAAACAGAGGCCCTCAATGGTACTAATAGGGGATCCGTTTCGTGGCATTGTTTGGAGGAATCAGCAGAGACCTTCCAATTCACCGACACAAGAACCTCTCCTTAATTAACCTCCCACATTAGTTAGTAGACGAAAAAGATTTTATTCCATTCTTCTAACATCACTAGCTAAAATCACAAGCAATAAAAAAACACACTGAACACCATTGAACACCACTGACTTGTTGAACGGCAAGAGAGGAGCGACCAATCATCAGTGACACGTGGTAATTATACAGTACAAGATCTAAGCAGTGTGTTGGAGAGAGGGTGTGTATGTACAGTATATATATAGGGTGGCACCAGGGTCATACTTACAAAGGGGTGTATGTCGAACTGAACACGACTCTGGTGGTGGTGGCACTCTAAGGTACACACACACATACATACATACCTGTGGGGGGAGAAAAATGTTGAATTAGTACAGATGTGTAATGGTAAATATTAAAAGAATAAAGTGTCTATTTATCTATCAAACTACAGGAATAAAAATATAAGATACAGTAGAATATTTTAGTTAAACGTCAACATTTGTTTGTGAGTTAATGGTATTATTTTTTTTAACCTTTTGGATGGTAATGGTGCTTCCCTCCACCCAAAAGAAAATAATAATAATCCTGTTCCTTTAAGGGGGTAATTCACTTTTGTTACATTGGAGTGCCTTGATTCCTCCAAAGTATGCCAGGAAACAGAACCACATGAACAAAAATAATGGTGTTCTGTTGCTTGGAATAGTTTGGAGGATTCAGTTGCTCCAGATTTACCAACACAAAATTTCCCCCTTTAGGGACCCTGTGATGTCGTCATAAAATTGGAGGTTAGTGAGTCCTTCAAACATCGTCAAGAAACACCACCAATATTGAAGGAGCTTGTTGGTTTCGTGGCATAGTCAGGAGGAATCAGAAGCCACCAACCTCATACATGATCACAGGGTTCTTAAGGGGGAAGTTCTGTGTTGATAATTCTGGAGCAACTGAATACTCCATACTGGTCCAAGCAACAGAACACCATTATTTTTGCTCTTCTGGTCCTGTTTCCTGGCATACTTTGGAGGAATCGAGGAGCTCCAATTTAACAAAAGCAAATTATTCCCTTAAGAGAAATGTAAGATATACTAGCCTAACAACAACTACATTTAATAGTAGAAATAATCTTCATAATATATCTGGTAAAAAAAAATAGTAACGGAAGCCTGAAATAGTATATATATCTTTACCTTAATCATAACATGTAATCCAAGGTTAAATACAAGACTCAGAAAAAATAATATAACTCCCACATATTACATAATTGATACGAAAATTACATATATACCACATAATTATAATGATATCAAGTTACATATAGAAACACCAACGCTAAAAATAAATCCCTTAAATATTACAAAGACAGACAGCAATGATAATAAAAAAAAATATTAAAAAGAAAATTCAGCCATAAAATCAAATCCAAGAAATGAGAATAAGACCCGAAAAACTAAAAAACTAAAAACTAAAATCAGCCAAAATAATAATAGTTAAAACAACGAACCAAAAATATGTAATAATTCAGAACCCAATCATAATTTGATATTAAGGGGAGATTCTTATGTTGGTAAACTGGAAGGCTACTGATTCCTCCTAACTATGCAATAAAACAGACGCCCTCAATGGTACTAATAGGGGATCTGTTTCGTGGTATAGTTTGGAGGACTTAAAGATCTTCAAATTCACCAACAAAAAAATCTCCCCTTAGAGGACCCTGTGATCGTGTATGAGACTTGGTGGATGCTGATTCCTTCTGACCATGCCACGAAACAAGCTCCTTCTATATAAATGGGGTTTCCTGGCAATATTTGAAGGACTCATTTATCTCCAATTTTGTTACTACATCACGGGGTCCCTATCAGCAACTAAAAAGTATTCCTAGTCACTCCTATTTAACTAGAGTGTAGAAAACTGAGGATAGAGAATGGTATGTAGGAAATATAAAAAGTGCTTATACCAAATTGATTCAACCCTGATGATTACTATAATGAATACTTTAACACACACCCACACACACACACACACACACACACACACAATATGGTGTTTCACTATATCCAGTTTCCTTCACACCTCAAAGCGATTCTGACCCATAGAGCTGCACCCATTTGCTATATCATGTATGTATATGTGTGTATGTGTATGTATATTAATGTATATGTATATGTATGCATGTATAGGAATGTATATGTATGTATGTATATATATGTATGTATGTGTATGTATGTATATGTATATATATGTATATATATGTATATGTATATATATATGTATATATATGTATATATGTGCATATATGTATATATGTATAATATATATGTATATGTATATATATGTGTATATGTATGTATGTATTTATGTGTGTGTATGTATGTATGTATGAGTGTGTATGTGTATATATATGTACTGTACATATATGTACAGTATGTGTATATGTATGAATATATATGTTTGTGTGTATGTATACAGGTATTTTATATATATGTTATTAAATCTCTATGTATTTCCTCATTTATCTACGTTTATGTATTTTTCTCCCATATGTTTTTGTGTCTATTTGTTTTTCATTCCCATTTTTACCATTATTGTTTTATTGTAATATGTACATTTTCAGCTTACCAGCTGCTACTATTTAATAAACCAATTATCATTATTATTATTATTACACACACACACACACACTATGTAAAGGGAAAGCAGTCCAAGTAACATACACACACACACACACACTCACACACACACACACACACACACAAGTCCAAGTAACAAACACTCGTACTGTATATAGAAAAACACATGCATAAAGAAAATATAGTTAGTCTTAGTACTGACTATTATATATATTTTAGTAATCATTAGGATACACACAGTTCCTCACACATATATATACAAAAATGATGATAAAAACAATATATACTCACATACATACACACACATACATCAAATGCACATATGAACACACGCACACATGTCAATTTCACACGCAAGAAAAGGCATTGATACACATACATACATACATACACATACATACATACATACATACAAACTGACGATAACAAGAATCCACCATGAAAAACACACACATGTATACACACACACATATCACCTGTTAGGCCCCTAGTATAGAATATTGAGCCAAGAGAGAGAGAGAGAGAGAGAGAGAGAGAGAGAGAGAGAGAGAGAGAGGCATACCCACCCACCACCCCCTTTTTACTTAATATATCGCCTGGGCTCACGGATACAAAACAAGCAGCTGCATGGCGGAGTTACAGTTGTATTTCCGTTTGGCGTAATCAAAGCGAGTCAGCGATACAGAAAACTAAAACACGCTGCGAAAAATGGTAGAAGTATATAAAAACAGATTCCGGAAAATATATTGTCTTGGGGAAGGGAGGGTTAACAAAAAAAACAAAAAAAAAAAGTCACTCACACACATACACACACACGGCAAAAAAAAAAAAAAAAAAAAAAAGGCGAAATACTTTTATCGGCAAGGGTCCGAGAGTGAGTGAGTGCGCAGACGCTTTGGGTAGATAGTCTTGCCCCTGTGACTTGCGCACTTTACCTCCTCAGCCTTCCTACATGCTTGCCTGCCTGCCTGCCTGCCTGCCTGCCTGCTGCGTATTCCCTCTATCGTTGCGCATACGATCAATACCAACCATTATGGATTCATTTCTAAACAATATATATAGTTTTTGAAGCCCCCGAAGTATAGGGAAATTCTAGCTAGCAAGGGGGTGAGAGGGGGGGGGGGTGCTAGAGAGAGGTTTCAGATATTTGGTAATGGTAACGAGGGTTGTATACGCACGTGACTTTAGTGGGCGGGAATTATGAAGTTGTGTGTGTGTGTGTGTGTGAGGAGTGGGTGGGTGGGTTGGGAGGGGGCTTTCGGGGTAAAGTTGTGGCGTAGGGGGGAAGGGGAGCGTGAGGAGGCAAGCACTCACGAACCTCCTTGAAGCTTTTACCTCCAACGCCTCCCCCCCCCCTCTCCCCTCCCCCTCCCCCCAATCCCCCCCCCTTCCCCCCAAGCCTGCCTCACCCCTCCTCAAATCCCAATCTACAATATAGAATTTTTACATCACGGTCTACACGATTTTAAGACTGTAACAATCCCTCTCTCTCTCTACACCCCGAGAATAACTTCAAAGCTGGGGGAAATAATGTTAACGGGTAGTCGGGGATTACAGCACAGCCTGAAAAAAGTTTGGCTAAAATGCATAGCCAGATAAACAGATATTTGCTCAAGTTCCGTATTAATTAAGAGACAGAAATAAATACCATGGTGTGTATAGTGTAGGCATACCCACCACACACATAATATGACAAATATATCCAAAGATATAGATTACTATAGAGATTTTTAGACATTTATTTTAAACATAGGCTTCATGTGTGTATGGAAACCCACATCATCCTAAACTTTTCACAGAACAATAATAAACTTCATATTAAATACTATAGATACCATCGTGGGAGGCACATCACTTTCCTTAAACACTTCTAATTTCCTTCTGTTTTTCTCACGTGACCTTTGATTCAACCCCCTCACTGACTCCTCCTTGAATTAAGTAATAATAAAAAAAAAAAAAAAAATGTGTAGCTAAATATAAAAACACTGAAACAGACGAACTATTGACCAGGATCACACACACTGGACACGTTCCTCTGAAGACGTCAGTTACCCGTCCCTCGTTAAAGTGACAAACAGTTTTCCTATAATATTACGGATCGGGTGTGAGGGTTGGTTGGCCACACTCCCGGCTGCTTTACGCTTATTACGATGAGGGGCGGTGTTAGCTTGGCCTATAGAAAGTAATTTTTTCTCTTTAGATTTTTCCTAGCACTAGAGACTCTTCTACATCCGACATTCAGCATCAACAATGAATATAATCAATAAAGAACGGATATAGGCCCTATGCATGCTATTAAGTAATTGTCGACAGTATCTTTATATATAAGCTGATAGTTTATGCTTGTTAGGTTTTTATAAGGGAGGAACTGTACAATAGATTTAAGATTTTTTTTTATGGTTATATATTTAAACAAATTTTAATAATATATATTATATAGTGAAGGTGGTGCTATCAGACAATGGATGGTGTTGATGGTACTGATAACGAAGGTTCTATTGATAATTTATATAAGCAATGCCATTCCAGGCAAGATCGATTATTGTCAAATATGGCACAACACTTTTCTTTTCATAGCCAGACTCGATCCCTAATAAGTTTAATACGTAATGAGCCTAATGATGTTTGAACCACAACACCAACATTACATTATCACCAACATTGATTAAGTCGTGCCATTCATCGCCAACATTTAATTAGTTTCACTCCTCATTACGATAACCACTACCTTACCTCCAACATTATAACTGTGTCTCTAATCAACCAACTCCAGTACAACTTGTGTCTTCACCATCACCACCACCAACACTATACACACCATCAGGATTCACCACCCCTTGAAACCCTGAAGAAAATATTTGACGCCACGTGTGCGTCAACAGAGTCTGCGGATGCTACCCTCCACATCACCTCCTTCACCACGACCACCACAACAAACTCTTCTTCCCCACCCTCATCCACCAATGATAATTTTACTGATCATATTCTCCTCCACTCCTTATCATAATATATATTCATTACATGCATCTATTCGTACCAAAACCACCACCACCACTTCCCTCACTAACACTACACACCAATCACTTCTAAGTTTATCATTTATTTACCACCTTTACCACCTTTTATATTTACCAACTAAATATGTAAGTATTAAGCTTCATTCACCGGTGTGTCTTTGTGATGAAAAAGTACAAATATCAAAACAAAAAATAAAAAGATAATCGTGAAAAAACTCTACGGTCCTAAAAAGTCTGAATAAACATCTTGGTAGGGAAATGAAAGAGATCCCTGAGTCCTGTCACCATAATAAAGGAAACTACTTCACAATGTAGTAGACAACTTTTCTGGAGATAATAATTCCTCCAAACTATTTCCAGAAGCAGGGCAACATAATTTTTGTTAAGGGACCCTGTAACGTAGTCAGGAAATTAGAGGTAAATTAGTCCTTCAAATATTGCCACGAAACACCACCTATATGGAAGGAGCTTGTTTCGTGGTATAGTCAGAAGGAATCAGAAGCCTCCAATTATTATCATACACGATGACATGGTCCTTAATCTGGTCCTGTTTCCTGGCATACTTTGGAGGAGTCAAGGCATTCTAATGTACCAAAAGTATATACTCTCCCTTTAAGGATGAATATTATGTCCTTTAATATTGAAGCTTCATGTTAAATTTCTACCTACCCATCTTAGTAACACCATAGCCTGGAACAACATACCCCATTCAGGCTCTCTTCTCATCCATTCCTTCTCATTGTCAGTATATACCATTTTACATTATAGAATACATAAGAGATTTCCTACATCTTCGCTTCTCATCCATTCCTTCCCATTGTCAGTATACACCATTTTACATTATAGAATACAACATAAGATATTTCCTACATCTTGTGCCATAGAGTCAAAGATGTGCAACAAAAATATTCTGATCCATTTGTATATTAAAAAACATGACACATATTTTTTTTTGGAAAACCTCAGCTGATTTTATGAAGTAAAGGAAGACTATACACCCGACCAGAAAGCAAGAATTTTAATGGAGGAATTAAAAAAAAGTAAATTTGAGGTCCAACGAATCCTCCAAATTATCCCACGAAACAAATTACCTCATTGTTACTAATTGGGCATCTGTTGTTTCGTGCCATAGTTTTGAGGCTGTAGTGCTTATGGCAGATTTTTATGACTCTTTCACAGCTATGACTAAAGTTATGGACAAAATTTTTAAGTACCAGCCCTGTTATACGACTCCAATAATATTTTACCGTCAAGAGTTTTCTCCTCTTAAGGGACCCCGGATGTAGTAAGAAAATTGGAGGTTAGCGAGTCCTTCAAATATTGCCACGAAACACCACCTATATTGACGGAGATTGTTTCGTGGCATAATCAGGAGGAATCAGAAACCTCCAAGTCTCATATGAACACACAAATACAGGGTCTTTAAGAGGGGTAATTCACTTTTGTTAACATTGGAGCTCCTCGATTTCTCCAAAGTATGCCAGGAAACAGGACCAGAAGAGCAAAAATAATGGTGTTCTGTTGCTTGGGATAGTTTGTAGGGTTCATTTACTCCAGAATTACCAGCACAAAACTTCCCCTTAATTATTAGTTCACCTTCCAGGAAAGAGCCTCTGTGGATCATGTAGGTTTCCATTTGTCGTCCAGTTTCCAGGACACGATGAATCAAGATCAAATTCTCAGATAGAACTTAGTGTAATTATTGTGGTGAGCTCCGTTAATTTGTGAGGTCAGAAGGAATATGAATAGGGGAATGAGAAGCAATATATTCTAATTATTGTAGTTTAAAAAAAGAATCAATGTATTTTAATTTTGGTCGCTTAAAAAAAAATCATCAATATATCACAATTATGGTCGCTAAAGAAATCATCAATATATATAATTTTTAATGTTGCTAAAGAAATCATCAATATATTATAATTACGGTCGCTAAAGAAATCATCAATAAATAATAATTAATGTCGCTAAAGAAATCATCAATATATCACAATTTATTATGGTCGCTAAAGAAAACATCAATATATAATTATCGTCGCTAAAGAAATCATCAATATATTTTATTTATGGTCGCTAAAGAAATCATCAATATATCATAATTAATGTCACTAAAGAAATCATCAATATATTTTAATTATGGTCGCTAAAAAAATCATGTATTATCGACCGTAGAATCCCCATAAACGTGAAAGAAAGATTTTGTATTCAGAAGGAAAGGCCAGGTTAATAGTTTTATTTTACTACAGAGGTAATAGGAACAGAGGGAATATATAGAAGCGAGGAATTAAAATCAAAGTATGAATGGGTTTTCTTAAGGGACCCTGTGATGTAGGCAGAAAATTGGAGGTGAGTCCTTCAATTATTGCTAAGAAACATCATCCCCTACACTCCTACAGTATATGGAAGGGGCTCGTTTCGTGGCATAGTCTGGAGAAATCAGAAGCCTCCAATTTTCGCACATGATCACAGGGTCCTTAAAAGGGGGAAGTTTCGTGTTGAAAATCTGGAGCACACTGAATCCTCCAAACTATTCCAAGCAACTGAACACTATTATTTTTGCTCTTCTGGTCCTGTTTCCTAGCATACTTTGGAGGAATCACGGCACTCCAATGTACCAAAAAAGAATTACCACCTTAAAGTATCTGTCTGGTTTAGTCTTCTGTCTCCTACCACTCGTGTTTAATTCAAAGATACTAATTTGATTTTACTTTGCATACATTTGTGCTGGATTGTCATTAGAATTGGCCAAAATAATATCCAAACTTAAATATAACAGTACACAATGCATGTACAGTTGTAGTTGTGTACTGTAATGTTTCGTTACTATTATTCTGGTTGGAGAAGAAAAAATATCCCATTTGAACACAATACAAAAATTAGTATGCACAAAAAAACTAGAGAAATGTGCTACCAATTATTCTTTTTTTCTGTATTGAGGGTGTCTATACTCTATACACACATTATATTACAAATTCTTCTCTATGCTATCCTACATGAGTTGATGATGTAGATATTGTTATTCTAGACTTACGAAAGCATCCTCCAATTCTCCAACCTCTGTCATTAATACCAAATATGAATTATCTTGGTGAAACTGCATTCGGTTCACCACCTCATTTCCCTGATATTTCTCTTTATTTTTGGTAAATGTTATACAGAAGAAGACATACAACAAACAACTATAGCACAATGATAACAAACTAGGATTTTATATAGGCCTACTCAAAAAATATATATACATAGTCTGGTACCAAAAGGAAGGGAACCTGTGCATTTTCCAAAGGTTATAATAAGCATGGCATTTTTAAATAGCTCAAGGATTTTGTCACTTGTTCACATCATTTGTAGTCAAACATTAAAAAAGTATGTCCAGAGTAAGACGCATTCTAATGTACGTAAAGAGAATACAAAGGAAAGACTGAAATAGCTTTATGTAATAGAGAATAAATCCTATAGAGTTTATTCTGTGTTTATTGATCACTCCTAAACAGTTAATTCATAGACCTTTCCCAGACACCTCTTCCAAGATTTTCGTCTTCTGTGTACAGGTTATCAAACAATACAAGTATATTATCTATTGGAGCTTCTTAGATCTATACCTCTACCTAAACAATCGTCTAAAATTGCTTGGGAGAACCACTAAAGATTAAAAAAAAAAAAAAAAAATGAGCTAGAGAAATGGGGAGAAGTGATGATGCTTGAAGAGAGTTGGATAGTGTGTTG
>JAWQEG010008675.1:0-34958 GCA_033782935.1 Petrolisthes cinctipes
TGGCTGACGGGGCAGAGGGGGGGATGACTTAGGGGGTCTGAGAGGGGGGGGGTAGTTAGAGGTGAGTTAGGGGGTCAGAGAGTGGGTATAGGGGAGTGGGGGTAGGGGCGGGTGATCACCAGATGAGCACCAGAAGCCAAATGCTATTTTACAGTAAATAATGATTTTTGCCCAATTTTATTATAACTAACCTTATTAATGAGAGTAGCTAGGAACGGGGACATCAGGGTTGTCACTGGGAGATTGCTGTAGTGGCAGGGGTAATAAGGGTACACCTAATATCCGTGGCTGTTGTCGCTCAGGAGGCAGTGGTGGGTAAAGTGCAGCAGTTGAGAGTAGGAAGTGGTGGAGCGTCTCTGAAGGGTGTATGTCAATAAACCACTATCGAACAAAATACTGTTAAAAATATACTGTCTTTAATCCTGGAGACGCTTAACCACTCCTTGATATTATACCATAGTCATTTTATTGTCTGGGTGTTGATGGATGGATCGTCCAGGTCGACAAATGCCTCAGTGGTTAATTACTCTGTGTACGGTACACTCTCACCAAAAAGTATCCACCCAATTTACCATAGAAACAATATGGCACTATTGGCGAAACATTGTGCTACTTTATTGTGAGGCCTGCATTTTGTTGGCATGCCAGCAGTTCAGATGTCATCACCACGAAAACTTTTATTGTGATTCAAAAACTGATGCGTTTTCGTTCCAAGTCACTATATGACTAATCAGCTTCTCTCATAAAAAGCGAATCGACTGAGACCTCCTTCACGAAATTAAGCACCACTTAATCCCAATTTGTCAACCCATTCTTCTGGCTTGTAATGTTATACAAGATGCATTACTTTTGCATGTATCATATATGACGTAGTAGTTATGTATATCAGAGCACATTCAATCCATTTTCAAATCTATATATAACACACAGCACTGCAACAGTATATAATGTGTGATGATGAGAGAATGGTGGCAACTCAGTCACCATTACCAACCCAAACGATACTGGTGTCTATGTGACGGTAATAATAATGTAACTTAATATTCGCTTCAAAAACATCGTGACCAGGTGAACCGATAATTTTTGGTGAGAGAGTACAGGACAGGACACCCACGGCCACGGACTAAGGTATTGACGCCTTGCCAACCTCACTGTGAATCATGAACCATTGATGTTTAAGAATGAAGCACTAACTAAAGCTGCTTCGATTTTACACGTCACGGTTTCATGGTTCACTGTGAGGCGTCAATACCTAATTAAGTCCGTGGGTGTAGCCTACTTAACTTTCACCAAAAATGTTTCATCTACTGTAGCTCCACAACGATGCCTGGCCCCTCTGTAGATGATGATACTCCCAGCAGAAGCTACTCCATCTACACAAGTTCTGTACACTCGTGATACATAATTTCTGACCAGAGTGTGAGGAGCAGAAAGCTTCGAATCGCCTGGTATTGCTCATTCCCCTCACCCAGTACACATATAGAGGCTGAGTTCGAATGTAGGGTATGTGTGTGTGGTGCCTGCCGTTCGTCGCTGGTCAATAATTACGTATCACGAGTGTACCTTGGCGTATCTCAGCTGAGTGTCCATTAATAAATATTCAGTGTGATACAAACAGATTTACCCAATGAGCGGGAATCAAGTTGGCGTGACAAAATAATAGTAACACACTATTGTTGTGGGAATAAGTCAGCTGATCCTTTGAACCAGTTTTCATGCAGTGGCCGCCAACACACCCAATAAGGATGATTAATAATTTCTGTAACTCATTAGGCTCACTGGTCACGTAACATGCACTGTCATCACAAAATAATTATGTATAGTACGTGGAAATCGCAGAACATCCTGCCTTCCTCTTGTGGTTGCTGCGTTTTAATGAGTATATAAAGTCAAAGTATATATATTAGTTAGTCCTCTTAATCACTTCGTGCTCTCTAACTCAATTCCTAATCTGCCAGAAAGTGTTTAGTCCAATGCTACAATACATAGCCTATTTAGCCTACCTCCCTCCCACTCACCAGCAGTTCTTTCACTCCTGCTTATATTCCCCACACGTTCCCTCCCTCTAACCTTTCTGCTGTTTGCCTATATATCCCTCTCCTACCACTTCTTCCCATCTCCATTCCTTAGCTATATAACCTCGCTGTTTCGACGTCTAATATCAATCAATCAATCAATCTTTCATGAGGACCCCTTCAATTATTCAATGTTCCCTTCTTCCCGTATCTTTCCTTCGTAATGGCTGTCCCTCTTTTGTCTCCTTTTCCCTCCTATTACAGTGTTTTTTTAAAGATAAGTCTACAGATGTTTTAAGATTCGGTTACCTTAACTAACGGGTAGTGGTGGGGGAAAGGATGACAGAAACCGTACAAGTAAGATCATTTCGATTTGTCAACAATTAGTGCCATCTATAGTTTTGATTTGTTACTAACGGTAAATAAATAAATGTCCACAACTGATATCTGATGAGTGGAGTGACGAAGGAAATTGTTTATCTATATTTATCTGCAAATCCATCATCAAACAACAATAAGCTATACATATATATACTGGCATCATCCCATCATCATAGTAAAAGTATAATGAAGCTATCGAGATAATAATTATAATGATTAGTGACGTGTATAAATAAGGTGTCGTCATCTAGTGGGACAGAAGAGAAGCTACAGTACCAACATCACCACGAAGCTCCACTGTCTCATCTGGTGCGACACCCAATAATCTCGGGGCCTCGCAAGAGTCACGGGCTACTGATAGCCTACAGCCCCGAGGTTGAGGTATAGAAAAAAAAAATTGTACTATCAAGAAAAACTTATAAAAATTGTGTCGTAAGCATCCAAGCATCAGCGCGCGCAGCTTGAAGGATCACTGATGGCTGTCATTTACACCTCTACGGTTACAATAGATATGGAATTATGTTCATTGTATTTGATAGATACAGAGGGGCAACATGATATAAGTTTCAGTTAATAAAGAATTATATAATACAAAGTAAACTCAAGCACTCACAAATCAGGGAATAGAGAGACGAATGAATGAAATATGCAGTGACCGTCCAAGCCAGTGACGTAGGAATGTTTCGGACGCTCTGGACTCGAACATTTTCAACAGTGGACAGACAAAAGGGACTCGGGGTCAGACGGCAACACACTCCTCCATAACCACACATCTGATCATCACACGCGTTACACCCTCACTCATCTGTTATGGAAAGATTTGGCAGTAAGTAGCAGTTATTTGTTGTTGTATATCCTATTTATTTTAAGGTAATTAATACTCGGAGATACGCGATCGTCTAGGCTACGTACAGGCTAACTAATGACGAAATACTGTAAGCAGGGAATATGTAGATTGTAGTGGTGGGAGACTCGCTGGCCGTAATGGTGATGAGATGTTTTCATTGTGTGTTGTCTGGTGCAGTATTATTATGGTGCACAGCAGTTCGTTCTCTCAGCCAGCCACAATAAAACTGAAACATCTGTGCTTCGAAAGACTAAACAACAGAAGTCAGATGGCGAATTGTAGCCTACTTTGTGGTTCGAATTACCGGCAATTTAATCGTGATTATTGCGGTTGGCTGAAGGAATGAACGTTTATACACAGTACAGTCCAGCTGGGAGGTGACGTCACAGAACCCAGATCATACTTTGCTGCCTTTTCCATTCAGCTTCTCGAAATGTCTCGAGATCACTCATCGGAGCATAAGCTACAATGTATTTTCACAAACACGGTTCGTTAAGCATACCATGTTCTCATATTCGGCCGCATATGACCTCGCTGTTGTACTGCCAGCGAAGTTTAATATTAATCAGTATAATGGAGGACATATTACAAGATGGAAAAAAAACTATTTACGAGATCCTGCCTTTTACCCTGACGGCATTGTTCGACACCTTGAGCAAGCTGGTGTGTGTGGTGGGGACATCTAGTAACTAAATTAATCAACATATATATCTGTTGGGGTTGGTGAGTCGCTGATTGCTGCAGGACTTTATTCCATGGCTGTACTTCAAGAGGAGATAAATGGTCCTGAAACACTTTGGCGAGGTCAGTATTCCAAACCTACGAATAAGTGCGAATTCTGAGCGACTTAATTTAATGAATACGGTCCCTAGTCCCGTGTGTATAAAAGTCAAGTTCAATCCAAAGCCATAATTGTGTTGGTATAAGCAGCGCCTGACAGACTGATGCGTGACTCCTACCTAACCCGTGAGCTTTAACCAACAGCACTTAACTTTTTACTATTAATGGTTTTCGATATCGGTTTTGTACAGTAACGAGCAGAGGCCCTTCTTGCATCAGATAAATGTATGTAACTTAGTCTGGCGAATGAATCTTACAAACTAAACTAAACAGAGACCAACCAACCAACATGTCATTGTGTACTGTGGTGTCGTAGAATAACTGACTGAGATGTAGTGAAGGGGTATAATGCAGTGTTGGTAAATCTAGAGAAACTGATTCCTCCGAAGTACACCAAGCAACATGCCACCATTTAATTTTGTCAATCCTGCCCTATTCCTGACATACGTTGGAGGAATCAAGACGCTCCAATGTACCAGAAGAATATTGCCCCTTTAATTTGACAGTGATGCAGAACTATTGAACCTGATAGTACAGTGTGTTTACCAATAGGTGCGACTAAAAGATATGATTACTATTATTATTTTTTTTTCTTTTTTTTCTTTTTTTGCGAGACGTGAATGTCAATATTGGGGGACCCTGTGATCTTGTATGAGACTTGCTGGCTCCTGATTCCTCCTGACCATGCCACGAAACAAGATACTTCAATATTTATAGTGTTTTCGTGGCAATATTTGAAGAAGGACTCCGTAACCTCCAATATTCTAACAACATCACGAGGTCCCATAAATTGAAACACCCAAGGGGGAGATATAAACGCCTTAAATAACTCTTTCATTTATTTATTAGGAACACACATGAATTTTTATTACAATTTTATTTCTCTTCACTCACAGCTATATACATAAGTACAAATTTAATCATGTCAGGGTTGTGTAATAAGGTGTTGTTGTTTTATGTTTGTATAATTTTATTTAGATAATATTTTATTGTAATTGTTAAAAAGAGCCACAGAAAAGGAAGTTACCAATTTTTTTTTTTAATTTTCGTTGGTGGTTATTTTTGCTTTCATTAAGGGGGTGCGGGAGTAGGGGACAGGCTTGGGGGTGGTGTAGGAATAGGGGGACAGGCTTTGTGGGGGGGAGGGTAGAAAGCCTGTCCCCTATTCCCGCACCCCCTTATCTCCCCCCCCCCCAAGCCTGTCCCCCTACTCCCGCACCCCCCCGACCCCCTAAACCCCCCCCTCCCCCCAAAGCCTGTCCCTCTATTCCCCCACCCCCTTTAGTTAGTGGGACAGTGCGTTTTGACCATGTTTGATTTTCTCCCAGGTCAGGTCCCTGTAGTTTGACGCCGTTAGATCAGTCTGCCCCGGTCCAGGTCAGGTAAAGTCAGACCAACTTTTGAACATATAAATATTAACAATTTATTTAATGTGCAATTTATTTGTTTTACCCCTCAATCCAGCCTGTTGAAGTAGGGGGGGGGAGGAGATCGAACATTGTCAAAATATATCCATTGTTGCACTTACATTTCAACATATGAAAACACGGAATGATGGATTGTCAAAAAAAAAAAAAAAAAAAACTTTTTCCTTTTCAGTGGCTCTTCTTCTAAACTTTACCTCCATTTTTTGTTGCAAATGTGGATGGTTGAGGTGTGGCATGTGTTGTTGTTCTTGTTGCGATTTTTTATATTGCTGTTGTTTTTGTTGTCTGTTTTTTTTATGGTTATTGGTGTTATTGTTTTTGTTGTTTCTGGTGTTGTTGTTGATGTTGTTGTTGTGGTGTTGTTTTTGTTTCTGGTGTTGTTTAGTGGTATTGTTATTGTTGTAGTTGTTGTTTTTGTTGTTTCTGGTGTTGTTGCTGTGTTGTTTAGTGTTGTTGTTGCTGTTGTTTCTGGTGTTGTTGCTGTGTTGTTTAGTGTTGTTGTTGTTGCTGTTGTTTCTGGTGTTGTTGCTGTGTTGTTTAGTGTTGTTGTTGTTGCTGTTGTTTCTGGTGTTGTTGCTGTGTTGTTTAGTGTTGTTGTTGTTGCTGTTGTTTCTGGTGTTGTTGCTACTGTGTTGTTTAGTGGTATTGTTATTGTTGTTGCTGTTGTTTTTGGTGTTGTTGGGGTTGTGGTTGTTGGTGGAATTGTTATTGTTGTTGTGGTAGTTGTAATGGTGATGATGGTGATGGTGGTAGTGGTGTCGATGATGATGATGTTAACTATGTTGATAATGGATATGATACCCTTGATGATGATGATGATGATGATGATGTTGTTGATAGCAATGATGATGATGATGATTTTAGTGTTGTTGTTGTTGTTGTTGGAGTGATGATGGAGGTAATGGAATGAACTGGGGAATAAAAACGTGTAGATTATATATAGTGTTATTCGTCAATATGGTTCCAAGTGCAGCATATAATAATTATCTTATCATATCTCTCTTATCTTCCTATATATTCCTTTGTTGTTGTCTTTGTTATTATTATTATCGAAGTTTATTGCACTATTATTACGTTGATTGCTTTATTGTCCTGGTTTAATGCCCGGTTGACTATATGTTACTGCAATCCATCATCATCACTTCTGATTGTTCTTGAAGTATTTTTCTCTAATGTTTTGAGGTGTAATGCTGGCAGTCACAAGTATATGGCTCTCTCTCTCTCTCTCTCTCTCTCTCTCTCTCTCTCTCTCTCTCTCTCTCTCTCTCTCTCTCTCTCTCTCTCTCTCTCTCTTACACTTCTCACATCTACAGGCATTCAGTACTCGTCAGGGGTAGAGCGTTTCAAGGTCATAAGAAAAGTATAGACTAGAGGGTAATGTGACCACGACAGTGATTTAAGGAGAAATTTTCTTCAGATTATCCCACGAAACAATCTCATTTTATATAGGTGCTGTTTCGTGGTAATATTTGAAGAACTCGCAAGCTTGCTCCAATTGTCTGACTACATCGCAGGATCTCTTAAAGTCATTCCGGCTTAGAAAATTCATGAATTATTGAATGTATCCCAGTGCATGGCTGTTAAACCTTATTTTACATACACACACACACACACACACCTGCTGTATATACTATTCACTTACTGTATTCAGCCTACATCACACACATACACACACAATTCTACATTCAAAAATTTCACATCAACACACACACACACACACACACACACACACACATACACACACACATTTCAAATTGAACTACAGTATAAAGTTGCTCTCACACATGAACATATTCCTACAGAACTGCAATTAAATATGTTCGCACACTCCTGTTCATATAATCTGAGCTCATATGCATGCAAATAACAGCAATAAATAATCCTCTTATTTTTTCATATAAACAATGGCAATAGTCTGCAGTACATTGCTACTGTCGTTATCAATAATGTTCAGGTAGCCATTATAATATATTCTTTAGTGCACTTTCATTCCTCCAAAGTATGCCAGGAAACAGACAGGATCAGACTGACAAAAATAATGGTGGACTGTTTTTTGGAATAGCTTGTAGGAATTAGTTGCTCCAGATTTATTTACCCACACCGTACTACTCCCTGAGCAGACCTAAAAATTTTCAATACACTAGAGAAGTAATAGCCTAGTAGCCATTCTATGTCAATCGCTGCTGTAGGCTCTTAAAATATTATAAAGGAACCATAAAATAATGACCCATGTACTGACGACTACATAACATTAACACCATCACGTTCTGGAAACACAACTTTGGTGTATGTTATAATTATTTAGGGTTGCATTGTGTCTGTCAGTCCCTGGGTCTTCATTGTGTCTTTACCTTTAACTGTAGGCGAGACCCGTTACCTCACAGTGCTGATTGACATGGTAGCCTATTGACGTAAGCACTCATTTGACGTAGACATTTAAGACGCAGGTACTCTTATATTGGGGGTACTCCTCTGACTTATACACTCTTATGACGTAGACACTCTTCTGACGTAGGTCCTCCTTTGACGTAGACACTCTTATAACGGAGGTATTCCTTTGACGTAGACACTCTTATGACGTAGGTACTCCTTTGACTTAGACACTTTTATGACGCAGGTACTCTTATATCGGAAGAACTCCTTTGACGTAGACACACTTATGACGTAGGTACTCCTCTGACTTAGACACTCTTATGACGCAGGTACTCCTCTGACTTAGACACTCTTATGACGCAGGTACTCATTTGACGTTGGCACTCTTATGATATTCTTTTGATGTAGGACTGGCTGTCTGTGTGAGAACCGTGACGTCACAACGGACAGACAGACACACACACTGTATACTGAGTTCACTTGCGTTCTGATACACGTGTCTCCCTGTCGTAACTCTCAGTGGGTACAGTAAACGCTCTCTCTCTCTCTCTCTCTCTCTCTCTCTCTCTCTCTCTTGTTAGTTGATATGAGATACTTTGGACCGTGACGGCACTGCAGAGATAATATTGTCCCCGCGAAGTGAATGGCATGGTAAAAATAACTCCGAGTCTCATTGTAATATTCTATACACTAGCACAGGGTACCACATGACGAAAACAGGAATATGCTTTACACTGTTGAATGAATGAATGGATGAATGATAAAATGAGTGAACAAAATAACACACTAATGAATTAATGAACAACGGAACACACGAATGAAAGAATGAACAACTGAATGAATGAATAAACAACTGAATAAACAAATGAATGAATGAATGAACTAACTACCTGATGAATGAAAACACGAATGTATTAATGAACGATCGAAAACATGAAAGGATGAATCAAAACTTTACAACCTCGACTCCCCTTGGTGGGCGTGGGGGGTGTGGTGGTGTTGGATGTGGGTGTGGTTTTGGTTCTGGTGGTGGTGGTGGTGAGGGTGGAGGGTGTGGGTGGTGAGGTAGCAGACTTCCACCTTGGTGCCATCAGCGTGAGGGTGGAGGAGGTTGTGGTGTTGCTGGTGGTGGTGGTGTTGGGGGGAGGTGGTGGTGTGGTGATGGTGTTGTTGTTGGTGGTCCCTTCCATTCTGTCCTATTGCCACCCTCTCCGTCGTGCTGTTCCTGAGGAGAGAGAGGTAATAATAGTTAGAGAGAAACGGAGATGGTTAGTTAATATAGAAATTCGACGACATATTCACTTCATTTCAAGGGTAAAAATTTTATGTGTGATTTTTTTTTTTTTTTTTTTTTTTGTGAAATGTGAAGGTTTTTTTTTTATTATTATTTTGTGGAATGTGATTTTTTTTTTTTTTTTTCATGTGGAATGTGAATTTTGTTTTGTCTCTTGTTTGAAGCTGTTTTTTTAAATGTGTGACGACGATAATGAGTGTTGAGTCGGTCTGAGAGCATGATGCATGATCCCCCTCAATTATTATGGTAACCTGTTTTGCTTGGAATAGTTTGGAGGAATCAGTTGCTCCAAATTTTCCGAAATGATTTTCTTCATATACGAATTTTTTTACTTTATTTTAGACTTAATAATAAAAAAAAAAAAAAGAAATCTGTAGTATAAGGTAAAATACTATCTGTCTAAATACTATCTTCTAAAATACTAAAATACTATTGCTATGATGAAGTTGAATGATGCTAGTATAGTGACCTCACCATACATACATACATACATACCGTAAGTATCACCATCATCATCATCGTCATCATTATTATCTGTATGTCATCATCATCATCATTATTGCTATCTTCGTCATTATCATCTTTGTCAACACCATTATCCTAATTTTCACCATTCTTATCGTTATGGTAATCACTATAATCATAATTAACTTCATTTTCATCATCATCACCATATCCTCATTATCATCATCATCATCATCATCATATCCTCATTATTATCATCATCATCACCATATCCTCATTATCATCATCATCATCATATCCTCATTATCATCATCATCATATCCTCATTATCATCAACATAATTAAAGTCCGATTATGGTGAAATATCAAGCTTAGTCTGAGATTAAAAAAATTCCTGACTACAGAGTTCATTTCCTTGTTTATGTTCCGTTGGTTAGGAAAGATAGTTTTGTGGTGAAATATATATATACTACTGATTGTGGGACATAGTTTAGTCGGATGCGTATGATCAAAAAAAGTCTTGATAAATTATACTTTGACAAAATACACTGCATGGGTAACGTTAGCTCTGTCGTCTCGCCTGTATACATTATGTCGAGTCGAGTTGTGGTGAAACTATGCTTGTGTAGTACGTTCTGAAAATTGGACGAGAATCCTGTGAATATATCCCAATGCGTGGGTTGCCTAGGTATGTGCTTGTGTGAATGTGTGTGTGTGTGTGTGTGTGTGTGTGTGTGTGTGTGTGTGTGCGTTCATGCGTGTTAATGTGTGTGTGTGTGTCTGTGTGTTTGTGTGTGTGTGTGTGTATTTGTTCATGCGTGTTAATGTGTGTGTGTATATATTCGTGCCTGCGTGAATGTGTATGTGTGTATTCATTCATGCGTGTTAATGTGTGTGTGTATATATTCGTTCAGGCGTATTAATGTGTGTGTGTATATATTATATTCATTCATGCCTCGTGATTAATGTGTGTGTGTGTATCATTCATGCGTGTTAATGTGTGTGTGTATATATTCGTTCAGGCGTATTAATGTGTGTGTGTATATATTATATTCATTCATGCCTCGTGATTAATGTGTGTGTATATATATTCATTCATGCGTGTTAATATGTGTGTGTGTGTGTGTATCATTCATGCGTATTAATGTGTGTGTGTGTGTATCATTCATACGTGTAACTGTGTGTGTGCTTGAAATTGAACACCGAGTCCAACATAGCCACGTTTTCACACTTTCCATACCAAGCGACGACGGGTTGAAATGTGTATCACTGTAAAACAAATACACAATGTTAGGGGAGACGGGATATTTACACATACAATGCATTTTAAAACTATTGCACTCTGGCTTCCAGGAATAGGAGGAGCCAACTTTTAATCTTCCCTCGCAAGTCTCATATTTTTTTCTGCTGGGCATATACTGACACACTTGCATTTTATTTCAACTGAACACGGAGCATACTATTATTTATTCTCTACTCTTCTACATTGTGATAAGAAAAAAAAAAAAATATATAGAGAGAGAATTGTAAGTTTAAATATATATGTACAGCAATGATTTGTTGTTTGCATGTAGAGAAAAAGTGTTCATTTTTTCAGTCTGTTTCCTCTTCACGTGAGCTTGAATTTCGAAAAAAGACTATAAATATCAAGGGACCCCCGTGTTTAAATTGCAAATTCAGTTTCACTCTGCTTTAAGTAAGGTCCCCCACTGTTGGAAATAATACATATCTAGCTGTATTTTCATCCTACACTCACTCTTTCTTTTCTTATTAAATGATTTGTCTCGAGACCTGTGAGTCTAAATTAAATTTGTAGCTTCCTGGTACCGCTAAGAATACGCCCCCATCCCTGTTCTGGAAAAAATATTCATAATTGAATTTTCACTTAACACATTCAGGACGCTCCCCTTTTGGAAAAACAAGATATATATAAAATGCAGCGACATGAGTGTGTAATTTACATATGTAGCGATTTGTGTATAAAATTGTTAAGGGAAGGTTTTCTTGTTGGTGAATTGGAAGGTCTGTGATTCCTCCAAACTATGCCACGAAACAACAGATCCCTTCTTAGTACCATTGAGGGCTTCTGTTTTCTGGCATAGTTAGGAGGAATCAGTAGCCTTCCAATTTACCAACAAGACAACCTCCTCTTAATGCCATAATCATCCTTCTTCCCATTCATTTCTTCACGTCCCTCCATCCCTTCCCACCTCTTAGAATCTCAGTCTGGAGAAGCAATAGGAATTTTGATCACGACTTCATATTTCACGAGACTGACCCAATGCCATAACGAGAAACTGACACAGTACGGAATCAAACTTGTATGAGGCTATGCATGTGAGTGGAAATGGGACACCTAATTATTATTCAGACATTGGGTTTTTTTTTATTTAGTATCAGGGTTAGGCAGGTATGGTACTCGGTGCGTAGATAATGTGAGAAAACACATAAACAAAATATATACAGTAGATACAGTGTTGTTGTTCCTTCACACCAAAAACAAGTTGGTTCACAAATTTTATACACGATCAGTTTAGGCTACACGTGCAGAATAATAATAATATTTTCCTCAATCCTTTTCTGTGTTCTTGCCCCCTTCATTGCATCATACCAACTGCAATTGAGATATTTAACTCTGTATATTTTTTCGCTTTTATCTTTTCCTTTTCTTATTTTTATCAGCTTTTTTTATAGGCAAAGTCCTTTACTACGTGTCTTTTTTTGCCTCAAGTTAAATATTGGCTTTCACTCGTTCGTACAATATTATTTATTGACTCTGAAACAATCGGTCAATCTGCTATTTTTTCTTCATCTGTTGGTTGCTAACGTTTCTACACCGAGTGAAAAATTATGAGCAGCATGGGCAAGTGAACACACACACACACACACACACACACACACACACACACACACACACACACACACACACACACACACACACACACGGGCCTCCACCACCACCACCACCACCACCACCAACAACAACAACAACAACAACAACAACAATCCCATCGGAATTATTACAGTATTGGAATCATTGTTGAATATATATTTAATTTACGTACTGAATATATAAAATACGTAACATTTAACCTGTGGAAGCTACCGTATATTTAAATCCTATAGTGCTCTTCAAAATTAAATATTGTAATAGTAATCATGGAAGTGGCATTAAACATGTATTCTCCCAGCTTTACCTAATATTGAGCCATAATATATTAGCCTAGCCTATGATTTCTCTTTCTACAGATCTATGTTTTTTTTTTTTTTTTTTTTTTTTTTTTTTTTTTTTTACGACATTATTTTGTGGCATTATTTTGTGGCATTATTTTGTGGCATTATTTTGTGGCATTATTTTGTGACATTATTTTGTGACATTATTTTTTGTGACATTATTTTGTGACATTATTTTTATGACATTATTTTGTGAGAGAGAGAGAAAAAAAAAAATCCAGGATCCAGACTCAATCCGGATCTCTACCAAAAAATATTTACTTGTTGCCAGTCACGAGGGGAAGTTTTGGTAAAGCTCTCACAAAAAAAAAAAAAAAAAAAAAAAAAATCCGTAAATAAAAAATTGTGAAATCCTGCCATGTCAACACAAACCAGGTGGACTGAAAGGTAAATAATTAAACAGGCTCACTATAATCGAATTAATTACATAATCTTGATGAGGGTAATTATTTTTCAGCACACCCATTAAGGGGCAAAGGAGAGAGAGAGAGAGAGAGAGAGAGAGAGAGAGAGAGAGAGAGAGAGAGAGAGAGAGAGAGAGAGAGAGAGAGAGAGAGAGAGAGAGAGAGAGAGAGAGAGAGAGAGAGAGAGAGAGAGAGAGAGAGAGAGAGAGAGACGGACGAAGAAGGAGAAATGAGAGAGAGACAGAGAGAGAGAGAGACGAAGAAGGAGAAATGAGAGAGAGAGAGAGAGAGAGAGAGAGAGAGAGAGAGAGAGAGAGAGAGAGAGAGAGAGACAGATGGTGGATGACGACGACAACAGGTAATATGCGACCTAAACTATCTTGATGATAATAACATGTAAATTTGTAATAATGAGCTCATAATTTTACAGCATAATGGACTAAAGTTTGTATTGCATGAATACGTAATTGCACGGAAGGAAAACAGGAGTTACGAGAAATACAGTTGGGGACAAAAACGATTCTTCCCTCTTGGCTTTCCTTGTGTTGGAAAAATCTGGAACAACTATCAAAATCCTTCAAACTATTCCAAGCAACAGAACACTATTACTTTTGCTCTTCTGGTCCTGTTTCCTAGCATACTTTGGAGGAATCAAGGCACTCCTATGTACCAAAAAAGAATTACCACCTTAACTAACTACGTCGATTCGTCAATATTTTGGCTTTGAAAAAAAAAATAGGGTTTATATTAATACAGTGCTTGAAAATATACACGAAACTTTTATAACTTTTATCACGGTGGTTTGGTGGTTTCATGTTTCCTGGTGTTTCGTTTTGACTGAATAATATCTTGAAGGTTTGTGGTGTTTGGTTGTTGCCAGGCAGTAAAAAGTCAACGTCTTAGTTCTCAGATTAATTAAAGTGAGGAAGTGCTGAACCAATTAAAGGGTATTTTCATTACTGTGGGTGGAAATCATGACAGGTTGTATATGTTATAGTTATCAATGAAGTAATCATATATGTTAACTGTAAATGCAATAGATTACTACTTATATCAAAAGTAGCATTTTTTACCTCGATATAATTATGTGAGAACGTTATTAACCTTTTATCGGGTAAAAACACGAAGAAGGATTTCCCTCTCGACAAGAAGGGATTGAGAAAATTGGAAAATGAACCATAGTTTCATTATTTACAAAACACCGTATTATTAGATTGTATACGGTACTGATCTCCAGATGACGACAAATAAGTGACAGACATTAAACATCACTAATATCGTTTTACACACGACCTTAAGCTTATCCTCCCTTCTCCCTCTCAATCACCCATCCCTTCCCTCACTCAACCCTTCACTCCCATCCTCCCAACTCTCCACCCTCATCCTTTCAATCACCCAACCCCTCCCTCACCCAACCCTCCACTCCTATCCTCCAAACTCTCCACTCCCATCCTCCAAACTCTCCTCCACCCTCATTCTTTCAATCACCACACCCTCCACTCCCATCCTTCCAACTCTCCACTCTCATCCTTTCATTCACCCATCCCCTCCCTCACTCAACCCTCCACTCCCATCCTTCAAACTCTCCACCCTCATCCTTTCATTCACCCATCCCCTCCCTCACCCAACCCTCCACTCCCATCCTTCCAAACTCTCCACTCCCATCCTCCAAACTCTCCACCCTAATCCTTTAAATCACCCATCCCCTCCCTCACCCAACCCTCCACTCCCATCCTTCCAACTCTCCACTCTCATCCTTCCAACTCTCCACCCTCATCCTATCAACCTTCACCTTCTGTCTAGAATGTGTTTCAAATAATCTTCACTCTTTCCATTAACTGTACATTTCGACTCATTTCTCCTTTCATAATAATAATAACTGGAATTCCTATCCTGGTCTGTCTGGGTTCGATCCCCCGCTATTTCACAACGTCAATCGATACTTCATTACTTTGGCCTTTAGACGTACGATTCCTAATTATTACCGCTTATTAATATGGATAGAAATAATATACACAGGATTATTGGTATAGTGAAACCAGTACAGCTGGTTGCTATAGAATAGGCCCCTTCACAAGCCCAGGCCCCGTGTAGGCATAATCTGGGTTGGAAGGGTCAATTCCGTGACGTTCATCAGAAGTAAATAAAATTCAAATCTGGCGCTGTACTGATAGTGGAGCCACCTGGTGGTGGTGAGGTGAGGTATTAAGCCCCTCCTCCGCTGAATACCGCTCGTCCACTCTGTCGCGGAACACATTTCAGTCAACATCTTCGCTCCTCGCTGCTACGCTATGGTATTGTTTCACGTGTTCCTGCTAATATTTTCTTTTGTGTTCTAGTGGCTAGCCTGCTTTGGCAGATGTATCGTGTGTGTATTCTAGGAGGGTTTTAGGTGTGTATGGGGGTTTTTTCTTCGTTAGGACTTAGTTCGTTTTTCCTTAGCGAAGGGGGGTTTTTCAGCCCCTTTGTTCGGAGTTTTTCTCCGTTTTTCCCCCCTTTCACCTTTCCTCCTGCCACTAGTACATTCTTCGTGTGTATTTTATCGGGGTTTCTGGGGTTTTTAGCGAGGTTAGTGGGCGCCACGTGGGACTTCACCCCACGTGGTGAGCACATGGGGTCTTTGCAGCCCTTCCTCTTGCCTTCCCCGATTATTATGTGTCCCCTCTCGGTAAAGGGGAGTGAGAATTGTGCTCTGGTTCTCTCTTCCTCTCCCAGGCCGGGGTTTTTTATTTAATTTTGGGTGTTTTTCCAATATTTGTAGCCTGGAGTGTTTCTTCTCAGGCTAACTTGTTGGGGGCTACTTTTCGGGGTTTTTTCCCCTTCCCTGTCCTGCCTCCCTTCCTCCTGCCACTAGTACACGTCATTTAGTGTATTTTTCCTCGGGGTTTTTTGGTGTTAGCGAGGTTTTTTCCTCCCCACGTGGGGCTCTTTCCTCCCCACGTGGGGCTCTTTCCTCCCCACGTGGTGCGGGGGTAGGACTACTTAGCCCCTTATCGTTGTTTCCCCCGAGTGTGGTTTAGTGTTACGTGGGGTGGGGGGAGCGAGGATTGTGCCAGGTTCTCGTTTCCCCTTCCCAGCGTATTTTTGGGGTTTTTTCTGGTGTCTTCCCAGTTTGTTTGTTACCCTGGGAATTGCCCATCAGGCTGTCTGTGCCTCTCCTTTGGGGCCTGCAGACCAGAGGTTCTTTCTCAGCCCCCGCGGGGGAGGGGGGGGGTGGTTTCCCGGGTTGGTGCGTGTGGGGTTTTTTGTTTGGGGTTCGTTCCCGGGTCCGAGGGGGCTTGCTATCCCCCTCTGCCCGTGTCCTATTATTTTTGTTGTGTCTTTGTACGCATGGCTTCACGTGTTAACCCCTTTTTTGTGAGTTTTTCTCCCGCAGTCTGGCCACCAGCATCGTTCGCCCCACGCACCCTGCTTCACCCCCTAGGCTTGCGACCCTTTGGTGTGTAGTGTGGAAGGCTGTATGTTGTGGTTTTCTCTGCACATGGTGCGAACACGTGTGCGTGTTTAGCCCCTTGTGTGGGGATTTTCCCCGTGTGTGTGTTGATTGGTGTGTGCGCTCACGCTGTGACTGTCTTCCCCCGTGTGCGGTGAGTACTTGTTTGGGTTTTTTCTCCTCGGGTTTTTTAACCCTGTGGGGAGTGAAGTTTTTTATTTTGCACGTGTCCCTTCTACTCTGTGTCTTGGGACCTCTGCACCTTTTTGGTGTTTTTCCTTGTCAGCTCTTTTAGTGTCTTAGGATATTATTCTGATAATGTTGCCTGCACTTCTGTAGCTGCCTTACCAAGCAACGTTTTACTCACTACACCTGCTTGACTTCTTGCTACTACTGTACTGTTCTTGTCTGCGTTGTAGCATTCTTCTTCGTGCAGTACTGTTTTTTCAACATTCAGTACCTTCTCACATTTCAGTACAGTTTTTTATAGTTATGCGGTAGGGTAGTAAGACTTTCTATCTTTCTTCTTACATAACTCTTACTTTGTGCTTGCCCTTATTGGGGGTAAGAGAAGCTTATTACTTTCTGGTAGAGTAAAAGTCCCTCCTTTTAAACCCTCTCCCCCCTTGGGTTTCCTAGGGTCTACTCTCGGCTTTTGGGGACCGTGTTTGCGGGGTTTTTCCCCAGCAGTGTGGGGGTGAGTATGTGTGGTTTAGTGTTTTGCCTTGGGAGTTAGTGTTTTCCTCCCTCGGGGTGTTTTGTGTTTTTCCATGTGTGTACACGTGGGTTCACGTGTTAACCCCCTTTTTTCTCCCGCAGTCCACTTGTGCCTTGTGTGCTTCTTCTGGCTGCACCGTGAGGTTGTTCCTCGACGTGCATCACCACTGTTCACCCCGCACATGCTTCTGCACTCCCAGGAGTACGTTCCTGCTACGTGCCTCTCGAGGTCACAGAGGATCTAACTCCTAGCACTCCTCCGAGTCCCCATCGCCTTCCCTGGATGGTTCTGTGCCTCCCTTCCATGGTTCCCACCATTCCCGGAAGCGAGCCAGACCACCACGCTGGCCCCCCTGGCTACCTGACCGGTACCAGGACCCAGCAGGGAAGCTGCTTCGTCTCCCCCATGGGCGAGCTCCTCGAGCCGCTCTCGGGGGTGCAAGCACGAGTCCAGGAGGAGGTCTCGCCCTCAGGTCCACAGGGTTTCGGGTCCCTAGCACCCCGAGAGGCCTCCTCTCTTTCCTTTAGTCGGCTCTGATAACCCCCCCGAGGTTTCCACCTCAGCAGGGGGGGGTCAGACCGTCGGGCTGCACCCCTGGTCACCTCCCAGGTACCAGGGCCCAGCAAGGAAAGGCTCCTTCTCCCACGCGGACGCGCTCAAAGAGCCGCTCCCGAGGGAGCAAGTGTAGCACCAAATGCAGGTCCTCCTCAGCTAAGGACCCGGTGGGTACCGACTGACGAACCTGCAGGTCCCTGCCAACTAGGCTCCGACCACAGCCGAGGGACCTACCCATGCACAACCTAGTACCAAAGAGCAGGTCCCTCTCAGCCAAGGACCCGGTAGGGTACTAA
Source organism: Petrolisthes cinctipes (assembly GCA_033782935.1). NCBI lineage: Eukaryota > Metazoa > Arthropoda > Malacostraca > Decapoda > Porcellanidae > Petrolisthes > Petrolisthes cinctipes. Next base: position 18,283 of record JAWQEG010008675.1, read on the forward strand.
CTGTCAAACCTGCTAGGACCTGGCCAGCTAGGGGGCTACCCAGGCACAACCTAGTGCCAAGAACAGGACCTTTTCAGCCCAGGACCCGGGGGGGTACTAACGGGCAAGCCTGCTAGGACCTAACTAGCTAGGCTCCTACTACAGCCTAGGGTGCTACCCATGCACGACCTAGTGCCAACAACAGGACCCACTCAGCCAAGGACCCGGTAGGGTCCCGACTGATAAACCTGTTAAGACCTGGCCAGCTAGGGTTCTACCCATGCACATCCTAGGGCCAAGAGCAGGACCCGCTCAGCCAAGGACCCGGTAGGGTACTGACTGACAAGCCTGCGAGGACCTGGCCAGCCAGTCTCCTCCACTATCTAGGGGCTGCCTATGCACAACCTAGCACCAATAGCAGGACCCGCTCAACCAACAACCCGGGAGGGTACTGACTGAGAGGCCTGCTGGGACCTAGCCAGCTAGGCTTCGACCACAGCCAAGGTTCTACCTGTGCACAACCTAGGGGCTACCTCGGGCTCAGCCAAGGCGCTACCTATGCACAACCTAGGGCGCTACCTGGGGCTCAACCTAGTGCGACATGGTCCTCAGCCTAGGGGCTACCTGGACCTGAACCTAGTGGCTACCTGGACCTGAACCTAGTGGCTAGCTGGACCTGAACCTGGGGTCCCAGCCTAGGGGGTACCTGGGACTCAGCCTACGGCAGCTAGTTCATGAGGGTTTGTAACACACGGCCTCTTTGCCGCGTGAGGGAAATAGTAGAGCGAATGCGATAACGTTTCAAAACGTTTCTCAGAACTGTAACAACACTCAAACTCGGAGGTTTTTCCAGTCACTGGCCTCCCTGACAGTGACGTTTTTACGTCCCTCTTTTCCCGTAATGATTCGCAGGTGGTCACCAGGGTTCTCCGAAACGTGAATCATTCTTTACCAAGAACGAGACACCCTACCCTGTGCTGACGTAGGTTTTCAATGGAGGTATGTCTTCCAGCGGTGGGGCAACTGTGGGTCCCCCATATTTTCCCACAGGTAACTGCTTGACCTACCAGTCTTCTGTTCTGCTTGGTTGGAAGGTTTTCAAAGTAGTTCCTCACCTCTCGGTGGTCCTTACCAAATTCGAACAAACCATTGATTAACTATACGGCTCCGGTTGTTGCCTACCGTCCTACCAAGCTGCACATGTCACTCTTGGTGTCAGGTCCAAGCTCTCAAGGATGATATTACAGCTACCCTAGTCCTCGCCTCGGATCACCTGTTTTGTATCCCCATAACAGGGGGACATGGAGCAGCAAGATTTGTGTCTTGTACACCATACTCACTCAATGGGGGCTTCTTAACTACGTCCTTAACCTTTCCTCGCACGCATTCCACTTAGGGGATGGGGGCGAGGGGATATTGGGGCTTCAGCTTTCCCTGGTCGATGCCTTGTATTAGTGCTCAGGACGGTCCTGGCGTTACACTCTCGACACTGTCCCAGACAGCCTCGTGAGATTTAAGGTTCGCCTCATTCCCTAGTGGGGGAGCCGGCCGATTATGTGCCACCCCACAGCCCCACTATTGCAACGGTACCCGTTCCTGAACCCGCCCTTCTCACCTTCCCTGCCGCGTCGCCGGTAGGGGACTCGAGTCCACCTGGGGATTTTGGAGCCGTTCCCGTTCCCCCAATCTCTCTGGGTCTCGAGTCCCCGGGGGGCACCCTGGCGGAGGAGCTGGCTGCCTCTCCCCCCCCTTTCCCGTCGCCTCATCCTGTGGACGACGGGTACCTTCCCTACTCTTGGGCCTTTCTTCCTTCGTCCTGAACTCACTCTTCAGAGGAGGTCAGACGGGTGCGTAGTCTCCCGATCCTTCTCAACCAGAGGTTTGGGTGAGGAGGCACGACGGGCTAGTGAAGCGGGAAGCGGACGAACTTTTTGGTTTGTCCGTAGGCCACGCTCCCTTCCCCACCTACCATGGTGGAGGCGGCGGGACCCGTTCCTGGACCTGCTCTATCCGAGTCCCCGCGGGGAGCGGGTACGGGATCTGGGGGGGGGGTCGGGACATCCACCTCATCCTTCAAGACGAGGTATCTGTTCCACTCGCTCTCCCTCACCCCCTGGGTTGCAATGGGGACTCCGCCCACCTTACCACAGGGTCCCCGTGGGAGACAGAAAAGGGGGAGGGTACGCCCGAATGGAAAAGGTCGGACGACTTACCTTCTGTCACCAGACATCCCTTACGTCATCTCCATTCTGTACAGTCTCATGTTTAGAACATCTTGGTGTTTCTTTTCTCCTCTCGGGATATTTTACCCGAACCTAGGCCATAGCCTAGGTTCGGAGGACCCTAACAACAAAAATGGGGGGGGGGGGGGTCCTCGACCCCCTGGCCCATCCCCTCGAGGGTGTCTTTAAAGACTTACGACTTGTAACACTTTCTGGTTTTAACCGAAAGTTGTCCGTATATAATGATAATAAATTATATGCGTAACAACCCTTCCACAGCAGCTACCACCCTAGCTTTGGGAAATCGCTTTACGATGGTCGGCCACCTCCACTGTTCGCCTCACGCACCTTGCTTCACGCCCAAGGGTTACGACCCTTTGGCGCGCGGTGTGTGCCGCCCCGGGGCTGAGCTGTGTCGGGAGACACCCGCCTCTGCCCGCACCCAAAACTCCCCCGCCCTTGCCTCCTTTCGTAACACGGGGATTAGGGCCTGGAGAATGGCGGGCCCAGACTCCCTCCTGGCCCTTCACTGCGTCCTTTTCCTACCTGACCTTCTAAGGGGTTCCTCTGGAGGGTTTGTCACCTCCTCCAGAAAGCTCTCTTCCTGCTCGCCTTAGCTACAGGGTACAGGGCCTCTCAGTTGGCAGCCCTTACCCGTCACACAGCCTTTTCATCTGTAAGCCCTAACCTTACTTCTTTAACTATCCCCCCCTCTCCCGCTTTCCTGGCTAAGAACGAGCAGGCTGACGACAGGATTGGCCCTCTCGCAGTACCCTCGTCCCTGAGGGCTGGAAGTTTCCACCCCCTCTGGCCAGTCCACGCGTTTCTACATACGTGGAGGCAACGAGAGGGGCTTCTCCGGACCACCTCTTCTACAACTCTAGGTCCGGTAACCCTCTTTTCCCTAGGTCAATCGGATGGGTGACTGGATATATATATTAAACACAGGATTACTGCATCCTTGTGTCCTCCTTCATCCTCTCGGGATCGCATGACCTGAGCCGGGTCCATAGCCCTAGCTCAGAGGACTTTAATAACAAAGGGGGGGGGGGGTGGGGGGGGTGGCCGGGGGCACCCCCTCTCCTGTACCTGACCCCTCGAGTCTGCCTATATAGACTTTAGTTGGTTAACAATTCTGGTCTATAACAGAATAGTCTACGGTATATACTAAAATAAATCACATTGTTACGGAATTCTTGTGTATTTATTTTCCAAACAATTACTTTACTACGATGAGTGACAGGAGATATTATTACACAAGATATCTGGATCCTAGTGTCCTCCTTCATCCCCTCGGGATCACATTACCTGAGCGAGGGCCATAGCCCTAACTCAGAAGACTTGAATAAGGGGGGGGGGGGAGGGGGGGGGGGTTGCCATGGGCACCTCCCCCCCTCCTCTCCTAGGCCCGAACCCTCGAGTCTACCTATAAAGACTTTATGTGTAACAATTCTGATCTATAACAGAATGGTCTACGGTTATATGGTATAAGCTACTTCTCCCCCACCACGGCTATTCACCTAGCCAGTGTCGGGAGGGGCGTTAGCTGCTTCCTCACCGGGCTCGGTTACCTTTCCTGCCCTCCGCTCTCAACCACTCTTAACTAGCACGTGATTGCCTCCACCTCACCTCCCACCTACCGCATCGCATGCTTAGCAACCAGCTGTACTGGTTTCACTATACCAATAATAGTGCATTTGTCGCGGCTTCTAGCCGCTTAAATTGTATTTATTGGTTTGTGAAACCAGTACAGCTTCTACTGTCCCACCCACCTCCCGATGCGGCAGGCACTCACTTCTTTCTCATTGGAGTGGACGAGCGGTATTCAGCGGAGGAGGGGCTTAATACCTCACCTCACCACCACCAGGTGGCTCCACTATCAGTACAGCGCCAGATTTGAATTTTATTTACTTCTGATGAACGTCACGGAATTGACCCTTCCAACCCAGATTATGCCTACACGGGGCCTGGGCTTGTGAAGGGGCCTATTCTATAGCAACCAGCTGTACTGGTTTCACAAACCAATAAATACAATTTAAGCGGCTAGAAGCCGCGACAAATGCACTAGTATCGCCAAGAGTGCCACCACCACACCCTCCCAACTGGCACCTTCATTAACTCAGTGACGAGGTGTAAGGTGCTGGTGGAGGTGATGGTGGTGGTGGTGGTGGTGCTGGTGCTGGTGGTGGAGGTGGTGGAGGTGGTGGTAGGGGTAGGGGTGGCTGGGGAAATTGGGGGAGGGAGGGGGGGGGATATCCTTGCCTCACCTTTCTTACCTCGGCCACTGTAGTACCTTCATGACATAATTTTCCCCAACTTGTGACTATATTTATTTTCTTACCCTTAATATTGAGTGAATATCTTCTCTACTTTTACCCGTATAGTACTTTGACATTAATTTAGGTGGTTAATATTTATTTACTTTGTCTTCCCATTATTGATGTTGGACTAGTGTATAATTATGATTTCATTTTTTTATTTTTCTTCCAATTAATATCATCGAAAAATTTCCAGTGAATGGGACGATAGAAACACCATACAGTTTTAATACATTTTAAGAAATTACGAAGGACTAGAGAATTATTAACATTATGGAAGCCAAAAAATATGTAGTTGGTTCCTCGTCGATACCAGCCATACCAAATCTGTGTCAAGTAGAACCATGCAGAGTAGACCAACTGGTTATATCACTGACTGTACACCTTCACCCATTATGTTCGTTAACTCCGACAGTCTGCTATTGTTGCTTTGTTTACTTTTTTAGATGGTTGTTTGGAATGAACCCTTGAAATGATCGATACAAATTGATGAAAAGGTTAGAGGCTGGTTGGCCAAACTAATTAAGGGACCTGTGATGTAGTCAGAAAATTGGAGATAAATGAGTCCTTCAAATAATGCCACGAAACACCACCAGTATGGAAGAAACTTGTTTCGTGGCATGATCAGGTGGAATTAGTAGCCTCCAATTTTCATACACGATCGCAGGGTCCTTAAGGGGATATAGTAATTTTGGAGTGCCTTGATTTCTCCAAAGTATGCTAGGAAATAAGGCCAGGTTAACAAAAATAATGGTATATTGTTGCCTGGAATAGTTTGAATCAGTTCCTCCAGTTTTACCAACACTGTACTTCCCCCTGAACGGACTTGTGGGTGAAAGTGTACAGTCACGTCACTTGCCACCAGAGCTCAGTTCAGTGCGATGGATTATTTTGTGGCGGTGTGTTGTCTTCAAACCACAACGTCCAAACATATCTTTCGTGGGAAGACCAACACTGAATGAGGAAAATAAAGGAAAAATAAAAAAGAGACTACAGTGTGTTATTAATTCACAGACCAGTCGCTTACACTGACCTCTGGTGGCGGAGGACACGACTTTTTGTTTCTGGTAAATTAAGGATGGCGTGTGATTGAAAGTGTACTAGGTGTTTGTGTCGGTACTGTCTCTCTTAATATAAGTGCGAGTTAACTAACTAACTAACTAACTTGCCTTTCGTGCCGTTTAATGCTGAGTAGGTTTGGTCGTTTAGCTGCTTTTAGCATAATTATGTTTGGTCCAATCTGGGTTCGCGAGAAAGTAGATATAGGTGGGATAAGGTACGAGTAAGGAAGCTGATGAGGAAACAGGAAGAGAGAAGGAATAGGAAGAGTAGAAGAGGGTTGGGAAGGGGGAAGGTTTTGGAAGAGGGAAGAAAGGGATAGGATGGGGAAGAGGAGATTGGGAAGACGTAAGGGTAGGAAGGAGAAAGGGGGGCTTGGAATGGAGAGGGGTACATGGGAGGAGGGATAGAAGAAGGAGGGACAAGAAGAAGGAGAGACTGAAATAGGGGGGACAAAAAGGAGGGATAGAAGGAGGAGGGACAAGAAGAAGGAGGGAGTGAAGGAGTAATTATGTTTTTGGAAGGAGAGACGTGGGGAGGGAGTCCCAAGAGATACAGTCGGTGGCAAAAGTCCTATCGTCACATTTGCCAAGTCGTTAAGTACAGTATGGAAATAAATGCTTCACAGACTCGTAAGCTGAAAAGAAAACCGAAAAGATACTCAATTTAGCCCAGCTCTGTATAATAATTGTAATGTTGCAAAGTAAAAATGTCTTTGTTCGAAGATTATCCTTTATGATTGTTATCCTTCAAGAAGCGCTGAGTGAGACGACACGACTTTTGCCGCCGACTGTACCAACAACCTCTTTTTAATCGGTGCGAAGAATCGTGAATGGTAAACACGCGACACAGCAACCGAGCTCCCAGGAGAAGAAAAAAAATTGAGAACATTCAGCCAGGCCAGACTTTTTACTTATGGTACCTGGCGCTTGTCACGAGTCGCCTTAGGTATTCTTCTCTGTGTGTTCTGACCATCTTTATATCGAGCTATTTTTGATAAACTAAAGATAGAACCAGGTAATAGGGGTACCGATAGTCGATATCCTAACTAGCTGGGCACTCGGTATGAATCACAGTCAATCCATGAAGTTGATTGACTGTATTTAATTAATAACTTCTTGGTTTAATAATGCCCAGTGATCCGGTGAAAAGTGACCAAAATCAGTCCGTACATTTTTGCGTAATCTGGTTCACTGCCCAATCAACTATCCTACAAACTATCAAACAAACAAACAAACCTGAGTAAAAAAAGTTGAATGTAAATAAAATCGCCACTACATTTTAATGAGATAATTTGCTGTGAGTGATTTAGCCCATTACTCAAAATGTTCCAAAAAGATGGTAAATGTGGAGCAACTGATTCCTCCAAACTATTCCAAGCAACATTAAAGCCACCATTACTTTTGCCCATCTAGTCCTGTTTACTGATATAGTTTGGAGGAATCAAGGCACTCCAATGTACCAAATGTGTAGTTTATATCCTTAATAAGTAAGCGACCTGTTTTAATTAAGGGACCCTGTATAATGTAGTCAGAAAATTGGAGGTAAACGAGTCCTTCAAATAATGCCACGAAACACACACACACACCTATATGGAAGGGGCTTGTTTCGTGTCATGGTCAGGTGGAATCAGAAGCCTACAATTCCCGTACACGTGTGATCACAGGGTCCTTAAGGGGGTAGTAAACTTTTGGTACGTTAGAGAGCCTTAATTCCTGTACTAACTCCTTAATTAATTCAACATGATGGCCCCCTTTAAGCACCCTCTTGCCTCCACCACCACCACCATCACCACCATCTCCACCACCACCACCACCACCACCACCACCATCACCACCATCACCACCACCACCACCACCACCACCACCATTGCCTTTCAACCCGAGGACAAACTCCGCACCACAACTGGAAGTGTGTTATGGTCTTTTTCCAGAGAGTTAAATATAATTATAGTACCGTACTTACTGTAATGTAGAGTTTGCTGATTCCTGCAAACTCTTCCACAAAGCGAATATCCGAGGCTGTACTGAGGTATTGTGTTCCTTTGCACTGATTGGAGGATACAGTAGTCTCCAATAATCTGAGAGTGTGGCATCCTACTTAATAAAGCTAAAAAGATGAAGTTTGTGCAATCCACGCGTCAGTTTAAGAAATGTACGGTACAGTAAAAAGGCCTGAATATAATGGTAATAGAAATATTTTTATTTTTGAGCGAAACGAATTAACTGGAAGCACGACTAGGGAAAATATTCAATATTCTCTCAGCCAGCCGCCTGGAGTTGAAAAAATATTGTAAAAATGGAGAGAATGTTACCTGATTCAAGCAACATACCGGTACCCGGCTAACACTAATTCCTTTACATCCCGCCAGGAGCCAACAGAAGTGATACTCTGGGCCGGGATTTATACAAGTAAAGTATAGCCTACTCCATAGAAAGCTAATATTCTTCTTGCAAACTTTTTTCAAGATAAAAACTAAAATCCTGCTTCGAAAAAAATATTTTTAAATCCAATACTCAGCTTAATTTCTAGTCATATATATGTGTCCCCGTCACGGCCAAGATTTCATGATGAAGACGATAAAAATTAATTTAAAGATTTGAAACTGGTTGGTGGAGTTAAGGAACTTTTGGGTGAAAGAGTACGACCTGAATTTCATAGTAATTTGGCCCCACAGGAATGATCAGAATGTAAACATATCAAACTACGACCAGTGAGGATAAGTAAGGCAAAACTACTGACTCATTACTTTCCTCTTCTACAACATATTTTTGGTGAATCAGAGTGACCAAAGTATCATAGCGTTCTAGGACACACACACACACACACACACATCTTAATCCGCACCAACCGAGGAAAAGACAGAGTAACAATGAATTGGCTTATCTATAATTCAGTATATTTGTTTCCATGATAGGCTCTTGAAATACAAACCAAATCTTAAAAAGCTATGTTTCCATACTATATTACAAATTATATCTGTCATATATAGGCCTACATTCGCAAATCAGAATAAAGAATAGAGGATGGAAGTGGTAGCCGTGGCCAGTACCTGAACACATTAGTTGCCATAACGACAGGTGCTCTTGTACCCACTCACTGGTCCCATCAGGCAGGCACTTCCAGACATTTTTATTTTATGGAGTGTAGATGTGTTTCTCGATATCTCTTGCGTTCCATGCTCACTGTACACACACACACACACACACACACACACACACACACATAAAGGTGGTGCATATATATATATATATACTGTATATATATATTAACTTACTCTGAATATCTTAGTGAAGTTGGTCCCTCGCTTTGTATTAAGGAAAAAGAAAAAACATGAGAAATGAGATAAGCCAAATTTGATATTTTTCCAGTCTGCAGAGTAGAAAATATCATAAAAGTATAACCTCCTGAGTGAGAGTAGCATTTCAATTAAACCTGACCTGACCTCTGGGATGAGTTAATACACACTCAGTCCACTGAACCTGCTAACGCTCTTTTTTTGATAATATGTCATTGGTTTAATTGTTTTGAAGCCACCGATCCCTCCATTATTAATATTCAACGAAACACATTATTAGTAGTGAGGATGTGCTAATTGGTGCAATTTGTAAGCAACATATTACTTTCTCCATGACAGGTATCTTGGCGTTAATGGAGTGGGGTGTCAGTGATTACAATGGTGTCACGTTGTACTCGACTCTCTCTCTCTCTCTCTCTCTCTCTCTCTCTCTCTCCACCCAATTACCAACAACAGCTGCCCCATAACAACCCCTTACCTGTTATTCCTACTGCCACCCCTGGTACTCCCGAAGGCCGAGCTGTAGGTGTGAGCCCTCTGTAGACTGGAAGACTGACGCAACTCCAACAGGTGGTGGGAGAGGCGGGGGCGGCAGCAGGGCAGGAGGCGGTACAGTGCTCTGAGATAACCCTGACGGAATTTGGTATTCATCCAGCAGAGAATGAGTGGGTTGTAGCAGGCGTGGGACATGGCCAGCCAATGGAACACAAACCAGACGTGGTGGGTGTGAGGCCAGTAGTTCTCGGCTTCCAGGAAATCGAGGATCACCTGTGTGTGTGTGGGAGAGAAATAGAGAGAGAGTGAGAGGATAGGGTTATGAGATGGATTCATTTTGTTTAATATATATATACAGTGTGTGTGTGTGTGTGTGTGTGTGTGTAAGGGCCGTGAGAGAGGGCTGAGGGCTGCAGGGAAGAGCTAGACAATGGGGTTGAGGCTGTGTTTGTGTCGGATGTGAAATTTAGGGTCCTCGAGGGAAAATGTGGAGGGAGGAAGGAAAGTATAGGGGGAATGAGTAAAGAGGAAAGGAAAAACCTATTGTATTAAAGGAGGCAACGAGGGAAGGGCGGAGGGAAGTTGAAGAGGAAAGAGACACGGGAAGGATTGGGTATAAAAAACACTTTATATTTGTTTAAAGGATTCAGTAGGCGTCCAAGAAGATATTATTATTATCCCCATAAACAGCAAACAATATTATTAGATACTAGATGATAGACACGAACAGATGTCAGACGATTTAAAAGGGTTCAAAGATCTATCCATTCTGTAGAAAAATTGTCATCGTCGTTGTCATCTTCGCCATTAACATCATTAGCACCATCATCATTATTATTATTATTATTAACATCATCATTGTCGTTATCATCAGCATCAACATCACCATCAGCATAGACAATAACATCATCATTGCTGTTATCATCATCATTATCATCATAATTATCACCATCTTCACAGCCATTAATATCATCATTACTCATTATCACCATCATTGTCATCATCATAGCCACCACCATCATCATCATCATCATAGCCACCATCATCATCATCATTACCACCACCATCATCATCATCATCATTACCACCACCATCATCATCATCACCACCACCATCATCATCACCACCACCATCATCATCATCATACCCATTAACATCATCATCATCATCATAACACTTCATGTCAGTATTCGTTCTCTCCGTTGACGACAAATTAATTAGTGCTAGTGCTTGTCAGAGGAAAACGACATGTCCGTCAGCCATAGTTTCAACTTTTAAATTAAAAAAAAGAATAGTTGAAAGGAAAGTATTCTCCAAACTATTTCTGGAACCAGACTGCCTTTATATAATGGATATGATCTGCTTCATAGTACATTTTGGAGTAATCAGTAACCTCCATAGTACCGTACCTAACGTCGTATACACCACGGCCAAGGTATACAATGTGGTCTGTTCGTTTCGCTTCACAACTTCCGACGGGGGCTGGAGGGGGGAGGGGGGAGATAGTCTGTGACCTTCTGTATTAATTTCTTCTTATTCATTCTTTCTCAAGTTTGAAGTATGACAGTGATGGGGAATTTCAGTGCCAAGGAAGGACCAGTGAAATGAATTATGGTACAGTCGAGGCACATAGTCCTTGATCAGGGTGTAAGGGGAAGCTAGTCTCCATGGTCAAAGATTATGTGCCGCAACTGTACAGAGAGACGATATTACACAAAGAGGATTATGTACGAGATTTCACAACAAAGAGGATTGTGTACATAATTACTCAAAGAGGATTGTGTACTTAATTCAAAATGTAATTAAATGTATAGTACAGTGTAGGTAAATCTGGACCTACTGATTCCTCCATATTATTATTATTATTATTATTAGCAACAGTCCATCATTGTATTTGTTATTCTGTTCTGAACAATAACAGTATAAACAATAATAATAATAATAGGAATAGTAATAATAATAATAATAATGATAATAATAATGATAAAATTGATAATAATAATAATAATAATAATAATAATAATAATAATAATAATAATAATAATAAAAATAAAATTCATAATAATAATAATAATAATAATGAAAATAAAATCAATAATAATAAAAATAAAAATAAAATTCATAATAATAATAACAATAATAATAATGTAAAGTAAATAATTAAACATAAAACACGAGTGATATTTGGGACTGGTATGCTTTAGATATAATAATAATAATAATAATAATAATAATAATAATAATAATAATAATAATAATTTTTTTTTTTTGCATTAGCCTACTGTACAATTATTTTTCCCGACAACACCAAGCCAATCACTAACCAAACCACACGGAAAAAACACGAACCGAACAGAAATAACTATACCGTAGCTCTCAAATAGTCAGACTCACTCTAGGTCTACTTTCCACGGCAATCATTGACCTATAATGGGAAGAGGAAATGAGAATGGGAGGGAGGCACCATCATCTGAAGGAGAAGACAGATGGGAAATATGGATAGGCTAAAGTGATCATTATATCCGAGAGAGAGTGAAACAAAGAGAGAGGATTTACCCGAGTTGATATACGGCCTGGGGAGAGCTTATATACATATACCGGTATGTATAGATAGATATGGTGAAGTGTGGGAGAGAATGAATGGGGTCATCTGTACTATAAAAAAAAATGGCTCCTTCATCCAAAACCCATATATATATTTGATACATTTATGCAGTACTGTTCTTTGTAAATATTATCCTGTTTATTAAATTATGATAATGACTTGTACAGTAGTAATAATTAATCATTCACGAAAATGATATCCTTCCTCATTAGCCTATGTATATATTTTTCTAGTTATATATAGCTTGCTAGGTATTAAGATAATTAGTAGATTAATAAGTACTGGATCAATCATTTTAACTCATTAGTCATTATTATACTCTTGTTTACCCGAACTGAACCGAACTGAACTGAATTGAACTGAACCCATTCTCTATTCCCTCTTCTCTAAGGCCGAAGGTTTACTGTACATCCTTCTCTCTCTCCTTTCACTTCACAATCATTCAGTTCTTTCATCTCCCCTTCACGCCTCCACATCCTGAATGAAGGTAGAGTTGGGCTGTTATTCGCACGAGAGAGTGTGAGTGAGTGAGAGAGAGGTGAGTGAGAGAGAGAGAGAGAGAGAGAGAGAGGGAGAGAGAGAGAGAGAGAGAGAGAGAGAGAGAGAGAGAGAGAGAGAGAGAGAGAGAGAGAGTGGGTGGGTGAGAGAGAAAGTGTGAGTGACTGAGGTGAGTGTGTGAGTGAGTGGGTGAGAGAGTGTGAGTGTGAGTGAGTGAGTGAGAAAGTGTGAGTGGGTGAGTGAGTGAGTGACTGAGGTGAGTGTGTGAGAGAGAGAGAGTGTGAATGAGTGAGTGAGTGAGAGAATTAGTAAATGAATGAGCAACGGAGAAACAGAATGCGAATGAAGAGGGAAAGAGGGAGAGAACTCAACGATACACTCACAGGAAATGTGAGGATGTGAAGACTGAAAATAAGAACGAACAATGCATTAAACTATCTCGGTAATATTTTAACACCACTTACTTATGGATGAGCTGTGTGCGGTTGCGTTATTAGAAAGTGTTGAGAATATTTCAGACAAGCACTAAATATGATTACAATTGCCAAACCGAATAAATTAATCTTTTACTGACATAGCACTTATTTAATATAACACCTGCTGTCCTAACCAAACCTTTTTTAGATATTGATATTTAGATATGTGATATTTAGATAGATTGATATTTCGTATAAATGTTTTTGTCCCGTATTTTGCTAACAACCAACATTATTTTTCTATAATATAATGAGCCTTCAACACACAAACTCATTAATTTTATGCTGCTGTTTTTCCAGGGTGTACCATCAATGCTGCTACCAAAATACTTCACAGGAACACTGGTGATTAATAATTTCACGTTGATGCTGACTTAATTTGTAGAGGTATGTATCATTAAGTTATTTTAATTTGTAGAGGTGTGTATCATTAAGTTATTTTAATTTGTAGAGGTATGTATCATTAAGTTATTTTAATTTGTAGAGGTATGTATCATTAAAGTTATTTTAATTTATAGAGGTATGTATCATTAAGATATTTTAATTTACAGAGGTATGGATCATTAAGATATTTTAATTTATCGAGTATGGATCATTAAGATATTTTAATTTTCCTAATCAGATCCTCATTGTTTTGTAGAGGTGAATCATAGATGGTGTCAGCTAATGAGGCCATGCAGTAGTTTTACAAGGCATTCATAGAACTTGTATATTCGTCTTCAATAGAACCCACAGACCTTGGGTGGTTTGATATAGATGTGTGTTATATTTTATGAGGCCATATGTATGTACGGTATAAGGTTTTTGCTGGAGTTTGCACAGTGATGATATGTTTGGTTAATGTTATAAACGGCAAGAAGGAAATTATTTGGAAATGAGAATCTTTGGTTGCACCACACTTGGATTAATTAAGTAGTTCATTTCTATTGCCCATTCTACAGGATCAATATTAGATTATTTGATACGACTAAAATTATTCACTGCTTTAAACATCTCTCATATGAAGAAAGAGTTAACTCGTTGAACCTCTCACCTCTTCTTACTTCTAACCTCTAACCTCTTCTCACTTGTGACTGTTATCATTTCGTTTCTCTTCATTACCATAACAAGGATATAGTGTTATTAAGGGGGTGCGGGAGTAGGGGACAGGCTTGGGGGGGGGGAAAAGGGGGACAGACTTATGGGGGGTTGAAAGCCCTACTCCGCACCCCCCAAGCCTGTCCCCCACTCCCGCACCCCCCTAAAACCACCCTAACCCCGTCCCCATACTCCCGCACCCCCCCAAGCCTGTCCCCTACTCCCGCACCCCCTTAAGCCCCCCCAAGCCTGTCCCCCCTATTCCCGCACCCCCTTAACTGATTCTATGGCGAGGATAAAATATGTTCTCATATAAATATTACCAACATGTGCAGAACGAGGGATGTGTGTTCAACTTCTTTCTTTATTATTTATTGGCTTTGGGGACCATCATTACGAGTCTGTGTTTCTATTCCAGCAAGTCTAATCATAAACACTTCTATTTGTTTTATAATCAAATAATATGACATTTTAGAGTACGGGATGTTGCCGTCATTAGTGTATGGAGGTTGTATATTAAAATTTAAAACAAGAGTTATTAATACGTGCCATTAAAAAGGGAACATGTGTCTTCAAAAGGGTCCAGGAGAATTGTGTCTTTGACGTAATTTTACAGACCCATGATTGACTGAGTGACGTAATTTTATATGGCTGGGTTTGTCTGAGTGACGTATATTTTTCGTACTCGTGTTTGTATGCGTGACGTCATAATACATGATAGTGTTTGACTGAGTGACGTAACTAATACATAAATATGGTTTGGCTGAGAGACGTAATTTTACACATACACCCGTGTTTTGGCCGAGTGACGTAATTTTACATAACCGTGTTTGGCCGAGTGAGGTAATTTTACATATCCGTGTTTGGAAGGGTGACGTTATTTTACATATCCGTGTTTGGAAGGGTGTGTTATTAGCGGTATATACACTACTATACTGTACATACCATCAGTGTGTTGAAGGGGAGCCAGCAGAGGGAGTACACCATCACCACCGTCAGTGTCATACGAATCATCTGTGGGTGGAAACGGAGGCTGAGCGACTTGGAAATTTTTGATGGTGGTGGATGGTGAAAGAGAATTACATACCGTACACTCGCAATCCAAAATTTGTATCCAGCTCTTGTTGAAGTTCCGAATCATTTGACCTACTAGTGAACCAATTACAACGCTTATCCTGTTTTATATTTGCTTGAGCTCGCTTAATACTCAATCAGGCTATTCGAAGCAACAAGCCTGGATACATAATTATTTTGGATCGCGAGTGTACAGTAAAAAAATCAAAATTTATCCGTAGAATTCATGCAGATTTTTTTTCTACCTTTACCTGTGACCTACGCTAAAATCCACCCCCTTGAAACCCCCCCCCCCCTCCCCCTACCTCGTCAGATAATATCCCACTGAAAACCGGCTAACTTCATCCCGCTAAAAGGATGCATAATTAATTCACTCTTGACCTCATAATTTACCCTGAAACCACACACAGAGAGAGAGAGAGAGGGCACACACAAACTCTGGCTATTACTGACATTTCTAAAGGCTTTGGCGAGGTACACACACACACAGACAGAGAGAGTGGAGAGGAGACTGAATAGCGGTGAGTGTGGGAAGGGAATAAAAAGCGAGCGGTAAGTAAGTAGTAGTAGTAGTAGTAGTAGTAGTAGGTGTGGTAAGTGGTGGCGTGTGTGAGTGAAAAGAGAGGAGGTGTAGTGAAGAGTGAGTGTGTGAAAAGAGAGGAGTGGTGCTAAGTGAGTGAGTGAGTGAGTGAAAAGAGAGGAGGAGTGGTGGAGAGTGAGTGAGTGAGTGAAAAGAGAGGAGGAGTGGTGGAGAGTGTGGTGGTGAGTGAGTGAAAAGAGAGAGTGGTGGTGAGTGAGTGAGTGAGTGAAAAGAGAGGAGAGTGGTGGTGAGTGAGTGAGTGAAAAGAGAGGAGTAGTGGAGAATATGTGAGTGAGTGAGTGAAAAGAGAGGAGTGGTGGTGAGTGAGTGAGTGAGCGAGTGAGTGAAAAGAGAGGAATGGTGGAGAAAATGGTGGTGAGTGAGTGAGTGAAAAGAGAGGAGGAGTGGTGCTGAGTGAGTGAGTGAGTGAAAAGACAGGAGGAGTGAGTGAGTGAGTGAGTGAAAGAGAGGAGGAGTGGTGGAGAGTGAGTGTGTGAGTGAGTGAAAAGAGAGGAGGAGTGGTGGAGAGTGAGTGAGTGAGTGAGAGGGGATGGTTTTGAGTGGAAGGATGGTTGTACTGAATGAGAATGAAGGCTTTGTAGAATAGTAGGAGAGTGGTAGTGAGTGGTAGTGAGTGGTAGGCAGGGCACGGAAGAAAGCCAGTGAGTAGGGGAGTGGTGCTACATAACTGTGATGAGAGGTGATGAGTGGGAAGGTGATGATAATTATAATGAGTGGGTAATGATGGTGATGAGTGGGAGGGTGTTGGTGATGAGTGGGAAGGTGATAATATAATGAGTGGGTAATGATGATGATGGTGATGATGATATGATGAGTGGGTATTGGTGATGGTGGTGAGTGGGAGGGTGGTGAGTGGATGGTAGCCTTGGATGAGAGGGTGATAGTGGTTAATGAGTGGGAGGGTGGTGTATTAATGAGTGGGAGGAGGGCAGGAAAACGGAGGGGTGATGAGAATTACTGTATATTGGTGTGAC
>JAWQEG010008676.1:0-26743 GCA_033782935.1 Petrolisthes cinctipes
GGTGTTGGTTGGTGAGCGGCGTAGTAGTTACGTGTGGCAGACCAAACCTTCCTCTCTCTCTCTCTCTCTCTCTCTCTCTCTCTCGTCACCCCACAACTGTGTTTACATTCAGCCATGCCGGGGCCAGGGGAAGCGCTGGGCCGTGACTCTACCATCGCCACCACCACCACCACCATGGGACCAGTGGGGCGCAAAATATTCCATCTTCAATTTAATTCTTAAAACCAAAATATTCCATCTTCAATTTAATTCTTAAAACCCGAAGATATAAAATAATAAACTCTGAGGGTTTTAGGATTCCGTTTGGTGAGCTTAATTCGTGTGTAAAACCTTAATAATTGCTAATGTATACAATTACGGAAATACCTACTTACTAGTCGAATAAAGCCAAGCATTCCTATCCTCTAAATCAACTTGTGACTTAAGATAACATGATAAGAATAACGTCAGGTGATTATGCTGAGGGTAAAAACACGTTGTACATGAGTTAAGGAAGTTGATATTTTCTTGGTAGCTCGGGGTGACTGATTCATATAAACTGTGCTCAAAACAGACTGACTCAGTACGGGTAGTTTTTTACTGACACAATGAAGAGGAATCAATGACCTCCAATTGGCCGACGTAACTACAGACACCTTCACTCATAAACAACACCTGACGGACTAATATAAATAATTCTTATTACGACCAGATGACTGTTCGTATCAAGAGGGAGGTATCCATGGTATTCAAACGCTAAAAAACATTCTAATTAACCCATAAACCACACCAAGGAAGGGTAACAAAAACCTATAAGAATACCAAACATTTCTATTAACACAGGAAAAACTCAGCGGTCCAAGTGAGAAACCTGGAAATTGGACACCAGTGTGAGGCGTAGAGGTGTCAGCCAACCCAACCAGCCACACTAACCCAAGCCAGGAAGAGGAGGAGGAAGAAGAGGAGGAGGAGGAGTCGTTAGCGAAATGTGGTCGTGATAAGGGAAGGTGACGTTGATGTGTGAGACGCGCCCAGTGCCCCACCTCGCGCCCCCAAGTAGCACCTGCCGCCCCAACACACACACACACACACCTCGGCAGCATTTTTCACCCTAAGTCTCAAATGGCCCGATACACACACATACATACACACAA
Organism: Petrolisthes cinctipes; assembly: GCA_033782935.1. Classification (NCBI taxonomy): domain Eukaryota; kingdom Metazoa; phylum Arthropoda; class Malacostraca; order Decapoda; family Porcellanidae; genus Petrolisthes; species Petrolisthes cinctipes. The sequence goes on from JAWQEG010008676.1 coordinate 1,134, forward strand.
ACACAAGGACATACCACAACCCGATACACCCCCATTGTATATTCTGAGTACAAATATTATAATGAACGATATCTTTTCCATAATATACAGAACGGATAAAGTTGACCAGAGTATAGTAGTGAAGATGAGAGAGGTGAGAGTGAAGGTGAGAGTGAAGTAAGAAAACACCGTCACCTATCCTCATCACTATGATAATACAGACTTCACAACACTTACTCCTCCCATCGTTGCCTGTAAAGGGTTCACTCCATCACCACTACCCAGTACCCCACTATCTATCTACACACCAAATATCCCAACTTTCCCCAGCACTCTAACTTATCCCCCTTGTATCCCTCCCTCCCTTTCAGGCATATCTCTCTAAGCCTATCTCCCTTTCTGACACGTATAGTAATGTCTGCACCCTCTCTTCTCTCAGCTTAATTCTTTCGTCTAGCAGTCATCCAACCATCACCAGTCATTCACCACTCTTCCTAACTAGCCGACATATTTCTCAACACCAATCCACGCATCTCTGTAACACCTCTCCAAGTACGCTGTGTCTGTCTGTCTCTCTCTCTCTCCTCTCTCTCTCTCTCTCTCTCTCTCTCTCCAATTAACCACTTCTAACATCTTTCCCAGTAGCAACCCAATTTTTAGCAACATTTCCTGCAGTAGCCGTTTTGTAGCACCACAGTTCGTAGCATCTTTTACAGCAGCACCCATATCTCAAGCACCATTCTCAGCACTACCTCTGTCCCTAACACCCTTCCCAGCTCCTCATTTTTTTTTTAGCAGCCTTCCATGACTCTTTGCGAGTATAACTAGTGTTTGGAGTTTACGTGGTGGCGGTGAGGTGGAGTGGGAACATGTGTGCGTTATCAGGGGGACACGCGCAGTGCTGACAGGTAACATTCCTAAGCTGGGCCTGGCTGTGGCGCTCCCTCCGTCTACCTGTCTGCCTCCTCATCCTCATCATGACATTATAAACGAGCTCCCATTAAAACAACTACCAAGCCACACCGGCCTGCCAGCACCACCACGCCACCTAACCCATCCCACCTTATTAACTCCGTGTTGGACTCTGTGCGGGGGAGGCGTAAGGGTCGAGTTGGCTTGTGTGCGCGAGGGTGACAGCGCCCGCCTCACACGCACACGTCCACTCCTCTCAGCCTCAGAGCCGGGCCGCGTGCGAACTCGAGGTGGGTGTCTTGCTCTCGTTGCTCTCACCACCATGCCAGCCCCGCCACACCTCCCAGCACGCCCACACCACCACCACCGAGGCCCTCCCTGTACTCTAGCCGCCCCTGACCCCACCCACACCACGCCTACCTCGGGTCTTATATCGTAAATGAAGCCGAGAAACAAAGGTTTGAGTGAGAGAGTGAGTTGGCGTGGAGGTGACAGTGTTGCCAAATTGGTGTGGTTGGTGGCGTGACGGGCAATTTGACAACGCCGCGGGCCGCCCGTCGCGAGGCCAGAGGGGCACCCGCAACTCTCCTCACCAACTCTGCAACGCTCTGCCCGGCACCACTAACAATACACCTTCACCCCCACCCACCCACCATCCACAAAAAAGTAAACACACGCGTTGGTACCACTAGATAATGACGAAGGGCAAACAAACAAATATGCAACCACCAACACCACCACCACTACGCCTTCACACTTAACGATACCGCCTCCTCATACACACACACACACACACACACACACATATAGTATGCATTTACACCACTTGACGCTGCTGCTGTAGCCTCTCATACAAACACCACACTTCCTGAGTTAACAAAACAAACACTACACATTCACACTATCCATCCTGCCTATTACAAACACTGTGCTTTTACACTAACAATAAGAGTTGACACACACATACTCAACAATAACTACCACGTTTGTCAGCCATCACACTTAACACTACTCTTTTTACACATAACACTACTTCACACTAACACTATCTCCACGCAATCAGTTCGCCTTTAACACAACACCTAACACAGACTGACACTTTACATACACACTATCACTTCAGCTTCACACTAACACATACACTTGATTACTTGCAGATAATCCTGTACCCATAAGCAGACAACAAACTAACGACTGACTACAAACACACCATTAATTAACATTACGAAAATAAAGATATAATGTAAAAGTAGAAATTGGTAACAGGTAGATGATAATGGAGTCCAAATATTCATCTCACTTAATGTAATAATAATAATAATAATAGTAATAATATAATAATAGTAATAATATAATAATAACACAAACACAAGTGACCATCCTCAAAGCATAAATAAACAAATAAATAACAAGGGAAGTAACTGATGGCTAATTACTAAAACATTAACTGATGATTATAGCAAGTACAACAACACCACAAGCCACAAACACACAACGTAAAAACAACAAGAGAGAAAATGTGTAACAAACGCAGCAGCAGCAGTACCCAAACAACATAAAACAAATACCCCAACGAGCAAGCAGGCAGCAAGCACATTCTTCACACCCGTTCGTCTCGCACAACAAAACGCAGAGGACGGCCAACAAGCAAGCAAGGCAAGGCAAGGCAAGGCAAGCAGGCGGCCGGCAGCAGCTCGTAGCCTAATCATTGTAACCAAGACGCTGCTATTTTTCACTCGGGTGGAAGAGCGTGTGACATTCCCCACCACCATCACTACTACCACTACCACCACCACTACCCCTTTTGTTCCTCCCTCACTCACTATAGCAGCGGCCTTCACCCTTCTTCTCACACACATACTCTCTCTCTCTTCTCTTCTCTTCTCTTCTCTCTCTCACTCACTCCCTCCCTCTCTCTCTCACTCTCTGTTCAGGCAAGGACGGTCGTAGTGTATTCTTCCTTTTCCCTTAAACTATACGTGTGACGATTTGTGCACTTTTCTTACTAACACGGGACGAATTTCTTGTTGTAGAAAGCCACTCTTAATTCAGAATTTAGTTTGAATAGGGTTTCTCTTAACCCATCTGTCTAAAGGGAATATCAGGGCTAATATTTCCTCCAGACTATGATACAAAAACATATCTCCTCTCGTATGTATCGAGGCAAGTATGTTTCCTGTTATAGTTTGGAGGAATCAGTAGCCTTCCACAAAAGATTGCCCTTGGAATTTGTAGGTAATATACATAAATATTTAGTTATTACAGAAAAGAATGAGAATTATATCACCCGATTCGAACACCGTAGCGATAAACACAACCCAATATTTCACGTCAGTCGTGTGTGTGAAGTAACTGAACATTACACAGTAAGTTTTCAAGCACGTGTGATTTTAACGTCGTGTTACACTTTTTCTGCGTATAAGTTGAGTTCTAACCGTCCTCTTCCGGCATTAAACAAAATTATAACGCACAAAGTGGAACGTAGACATATATACCTCACTTTTAGTTCTCATATTCAGAGTATTGAAAGACTGTTATTGCTTCACTTGTGAATATATAAAACTAAACTTTCGGAAGATGTAAATATGTGTGTGTGTCAGGTAAAATGGCTTAGTAGCTATCTAATGTTATATATATATTATATATTAATGTTATTTACGGATAATTTCATAGAGTGTTTATCATTTGGACGTCAACGGTGCTTCCTGGTATCAGAAATGTTGTCTGCTTAAAGAAATGGAACATGGTAATGGCCACTGCTTACGGATTAAGACTCTCAGGTTTGACACACGTGGCGTTGAGGATGTTGTCTAGAATACTTATGAACACATATTCGTGGTTTCATTTTGAAAGAATATTTTGGTGGTTGAGAACATTGCAAAAGTCGTCAATCGTTGTCCAATGGTAGACACACACACACACACACACACACACACACACACACACACACACACACACACACACACACACACACACACACACACACATTCAACATCATCATCATCTTCATCATCGTTTAAAAGAAAGTCGATTAATCTTTTATAAAAAAAATATAGGGCATAGTGTCAGAGAAAATAAGGTAAGTTCTGTTCCTGACTGTACAACGGAACAAGTGTGACAAATAAAACAACAACAACCATCCATATGTTACGTTACCATATGGGCGAGATGCCCGTCCGTCACGCCACTCTTTTACGTCAGTCAGCACAACGGTAAGAGGGAGGGAGGAGGAGGAGGAGGTCAGGGGTTACACAGTTGGCTGCAGGTCACACGTGGTTTCAATTTGCATTAAACAAGAGGGCGAGCAGAAGGTCTTGTTTGGTTCACTACTCACTGGGCCCATCAAGTCAGTCTAGAGCCAATTGCCACATATCAAGTTGCAGCAGGAGTTATTTATTGACTGGAGTTACTAATGCCTGAATCATGTCGTCCGTCGCTTCTGGAGCCCATGCAACCGTAGTGAAGACAATGAATGGGTCGTAGGCAAGAAAGAACATTTGTGGTGTTGACGATGCTGCCGTGGTCTTTATGGAGTCGGGAGTCATCATCGTACAAGTATAGGACCCTGTGACTGTGTGTGAAACTATAACTTGGGGGGGGCCTTTGATTCCTCCTGACCATGCCATGAAATAAGCTCCTTCCATATTGGTGGTGTTTCGTGGCAATATTTGAAGGACTCATTTGCCTCCAATTTCCTGACTACATTACACGGTCCCTTAAATTCGGCAGGACAAGGGGTCAGTGTTTATATGCATACCAACACGGGGGTGAAATGGGGACAGGTGAAAGAGAATGGGTGGGGGTGGGGGTGGAGGGGTGGTGGAATGGTGTGTTTGTGTGAGAGAGAGAGAGAAAGAGTAGAGAGAGAGAGAGAGAGAGAGAGAGAGAGAGAGAGGAGAGAGAGAGAGTGAGAGAGAGAGAGAGAGAGAGAGAGAGAGAGAGAGAGGAGAGAGAGAGAGAGAGGATGAGAGAGGAGAGAGGAGAGAGAGAGAGAGAGAGAGTGTGTGTGTGTGTGTGTGTGTGTGTGTGTGTGTAAAATGGGCAGGGAGATTAATTTCAGTGATTAGTTTTTACAATGATGAAGGAGCAGATCGCATGCGAGAAGGTTCAGTCCAGGCATATACACTAACACTCCATTACAACACTACCTATGTATGTCTTGTGTAATGGGATGTAACAATAACAACAATAACGCAGGTTCATACACTAACAACTCCATTACAACACTACCTATGTATGTCTTGTGTAATGGGATGTAACAATAACAACAATAACGCAGGTTCATACACTAACACTCCATTACAACACTACCTATGTATGTCTTGTGTAATGGGATGTAACAATAACAACAATAACGCCAGGTTCATACACTAACACTCCATTACAACACTACCTATGTATGTCTTGTGTAATGGGATGTAACAATAACAACAATAACGCCAGGTTCATACACTAACACTCCATTACAACACTACCTATGTATGTCTTGTGTAATGGGATGTAACAATAACAAAGAACATTAACGCCAGGTTCATACACTAACACTCCATTACAACACAACCTATGTACGGGATGTAACAATAACAAAGAACAATAACACTAACAACAATTATGGCAACACTATCTTTAATCATGCAACACTATCTATAACACTATCTTCAACCCAGGCACTACAGCGATAACACAATCAATATCAGTCTGCAACAAAAACAATGTCTTGCAAAATAGTTGGCAAAAAAAAAAAAAAAATAAATAAATAAAAAATAATAATAATAATAATAAAATGCGGCAACACTATCTCCACTAACAGTACAACACAATCTTCAATACCAACACTCTGCAACACACAAAAATATCCCATCAGTAACAATGCAACAACGCTGTATCCAACAACAGAATATATAGGATGTATTCAACAACAGACATATAGGATACCACAAAAAAAAAAAAAAATAATAACATCAAACAATAACACTGCAACAACAATAATAACACTCTGCAACAGTAACTATGCAATAAGACAACAATGGTATTATTATGTGTAACAATTCCCTATATAGCAACACTTTATGCCTTAACAACTAACTTCAAACGACGAATGAGGCCAAGAACTACTATAATTATGGAGAGAGAGAGAGAGAGAGAGAGAGAGAGAGGAGAGAGAGAGAGAGAGAGAGAGAATACCATATACCGTAAGTAGATGAAGATACATGTACTATTTGAGAGAGAGAGAGAGAGAGAGAGAGAGAGAGAGAGAGAGAGAGAGAGAGAGAGAGAGAGAGAGAGAGAGAAGGGGTGAGTGGTGTGGAGTGAGTGGTGTGGGGTGGGAGACGAGACACCCCCATCATCGTGCAGGGGTGTGCAGGGAAGGGTGAGGTTGCCAGGTGAGGGAAGATGAACGACCAAAACCAACATAAAGAATAGCAAACCGGCTGGGGGGGTAGGGGGGGGGGAGGGGAGACTTTTTTACCGGGAGCCTTGGCCGGAAAATAATTACCCTCTCAACCGATTACCATAAACAGTATCAGCGGTGTTAGAAAAGAATTATAAATACAAAAAAAAAATTATACAAAATACAAAAGAATTATAGATAGAAAAAAAATTATGTTCAGTTTCGTTCGAGAATTTTGTAGATGCATAAACTAAATCGTAGAAGTTGTAGTATAAATAAAAAAGTTGTAGTAGTTGTAGTAATGGGGGATCTTTTTATGGATGACCAAAGTATGATGCATAGAGTTGACCAGTTGTTTACATGAACGACTTGAGACAGTATACAGGTTTGCAACGGGAGGTACAGAAAGGCCAGAATCATAATTAATTAATCAAAAGGATGGATAGGATATAAAGTGATGAGGGTATACATATAGTTGGAAATTATATCTTTGTGTGAGGTTCTTAAAAACGAATCGATATTATGTCTAACGAAGGCAACCAACAGTAACGTTTTCATCAAAGTTCCGAATACATCACGACCACAACACAGACGTTGCACACAAACTAACACACACAAAAGAACAAATTAACACGCACAAAAGAACACACACACACAAACAAAAGACAATACATACACACACAAACAAAAGAACACACACATACACACACAAACAAAAGAAAAAAAAAACACACAAATCAAAGAACACACACACACACACACACAAACTAAATCACACACATACACACACAAACAAAGGAACACACACAAACAAAAGAACACACATACACACACAAACAACAGAACACACACACACAAACTAAATCACCCACACCCACACACACACACAAACAGACAGACAACCCACCACTTGACGTAAATCATACAATAAAACCCACTCTAAGCAAAGACCCCATAAAAACTGACGTCGTATCTCCTCAGCAAATAAAAGTTTAAATTATGATATAAAAACGGGATTATATGCATTTACAAGGGTATTATCACTCGCCTATCATCGGCCGTCGTGTTCAGGGCAAGTTTCGTGGACGGAGGGCAGCTGAGCACTACGTATATCATGTATGACTACGTATATATATCATGTATGACTACGTATATATAACATGTATGACTATGTATATATATCATGTATGACTATAAGACACTCTCACTGCCCAAGAATATACAAAATATAACTGAAGAATAAAGTATCGTAATGTAGAAATAAAACTAAAACTGAAAACTTATTACTATTATTATTATTATTATTATTATTATTATTATTATTATTATTATTTTGTGGCTACGATATTTACAACATTTCTACTGAGGGGGTGTGTCGGTTTCGTGGGTACAATTAGGTTGAGTCAGCCGTCTTCAATTTACACAGAAAATATAAATAATAAATACAAAATTAAATAAACAAATAAATAAATGCCCCCGTGAATAAAACATCAAACTGCTTCTCTCTGAACTTTGTCGTATTTATCAAAGACAACTGATATTTAAAAGGCCTAGATATTCTCCACGAACTTCTCTCTCATTAGCCTGTTGCTTGAGAATAGTTTGGAGGAATCAATTGCTCCAGATTGACCAACAACACTGTACACGACCCTTAAAGTGGTAATTTTTTTTTTTTTTTTTTTGGTACATTGGAGTGTCTTGATTCCTCCATAGTATGCCGGGAAACAGCAGGACCAGATTAACGAAAATAATGGTGGCCTGTTGCTGGGAATAAAATTTGGAGGAATCATTATCTTCAAAAATGCCATAACTATACCCTCCACTTAACCTGGTCCCGTGTCCAGGCTTACTATAGAGGAATGAAGGTGCTCTGATGCAACCAAAAGTGTATTACTCCCTTCATTAAAGTAGATAGATAACTTCAAAGGTCTGCTGAAAGTTGAAGACGCGAGATTGACAAGTCGAGTAAATGATGACCTAATCTTAACCTCAGTCCTGTGAGTTTACTGGGCTTCACACACACACACACACACACACACACACACACACACACACACACACACACACACACACACACACACACACACACACACACACACACACACACACACACACACACACACACACACACACACATACACAGACACAGACACACACACACATAAGTTCTCACACATTAGTTAACCAAGTATACGAATACAAATCACATACTCATGAATCAACTTTAAAGACTATTTGTTTTTGTAACATGACATTGAGTAACACTGTTCTTACGTAAATATCCTACGACTTAAACGAACGATACGATGCCCAAAAATACATAAATTCAATAAAGCAACAAACACCACAATTCTTAAGCACAGAATGAGCTTAATTAGAATACCTTACTCGACTCCAACACAAGGCTCCTCCTCTCTCCTCTTCCCCTCTCCTCCTCGCACAGAAAACATATTATCCATCCTTCTGTTTAGTGTCTCCTGCCGTCCTCAAACAGTATTTCTTCCTGTCCTCCTTCTCCTTCCACTGCTTCTCTCTCCCTCCACCAAACGAGTTAGTCTTCCCATCCACACAAAATATTCTCCTGCCCCTATGCTCTTTCTGTCCAGTGTCATTTCTTAAGACACTATTAAATTTTCCAGTCTTATGAAGAAGGAAAGGATAGAGGACGACGAGAGGTGGAAGGAGGAGAAGGAGGAAAAGAAATAGGAGGAAGAGAAGGGGAGGAGAAGAAGGAAATGAAAGAGGATGAGGACGAAAAGTGGAGGAGGAGGAGAACGAGAGAGTTGGATAATACCGATGATTTGTGACCAATAATGGTGGTGGTGACGCTGGGGTATCATCAGTTGTAGACGTCCCGTGTCCACTACTAATTCCCCCGGCAGTAGTTAGTCGAGCGAGGCATTGTTCCCCAGCGATGGATCTCTATTAGGGAGTCGGAGCAGGAGGCCGCTATCTTCCCCTGGCCTGGTCCCTCCTCAAAGATAGCATCATTCCGCTGCTTGCACACTCGCTACGCCACGTCCCTCCCACGATTTACTGGATGTGTCGCTACATCCAACGTCCGTTTTTATGGTCGTGAGGAAGACATGGCGATAACTCAGGGTAGGAGCACCACATGTTACACACACACACACACACACACACACACACACACACACACACACACACACACACACACACACACACACACACTGGCGATAACTCAAGGGGTCATGCATGATGCAAGCATGCACACACATACACAAAGATTCACATAGCCACACACACACGCATGCATATATACATACACACGGGTGATAACTCAAGTGCCATCGTATGTTGCACACTGGAACACACACACACACACACACACACACACACACACACACACACCACCCAGCCTGCCTGACCCACGGGACGCCACGACACGACAAGCGGCCGGTATCTTACTTGTACACGTCGTGGTCATTTGTCGTGGGGAAGAGCGGCGACACAAGGCAGATCAACCAACCCCTCATGACCCCTCCCTTACTCCCTCCCTTCCTCCGATCAACCCCTTAAAGTCACCCCATCCCCTCCCTACCTCTGAGACAACCCCACCACACTCACATTTCCTTGGATAAATAAAGAAGGAGTTTTGGCTGATTATAAAGATAGTGACAGAGTACATAGATGTTTTGTGGAAGTAGTGATCTATTTTTCATTTTATATATATATATGTATATATATACAGTATATATATATATATTTTTTTTTTTTTTTTTTTTTTTTGGGTGGGGAGGTATTTTCGTGGCGCTTATATGTATACCCACGGCTTGCTGTGTGTGTGTGAAAAGACAGAAGGCGTGAGAATAGGGGAGGGAGGGATAAGGTGTGGCAGAAGGAGTGTGTATAGGAAAGAGAGGATGTGTGAAGAGAGGGGCAGGAAGATATGAGAAAGAGAGAGACAGGAGGAAGTGAGGGAGAGGTGTGGCAGGAGGAAGTGAGGGCGAGAGATGTGGCAGTAGAAAGTGAAAGAGAGATAGACGGGGAAGAGGCAGAGAGAGCTAGGTGTGGCAGGAGGAAGTGAGGAAGAAGAGTGGCAGGAGGAAATGAGAGAGAGAGGAAATGAGTACCCACGTGGAGTGCAGCAGGAAGTGAGTGAACATGAGGGCGGAGAGGGGCATGAGGTGTGGCAAAAGGGAGGAGCAGGTGTGTGAGAGAATGAGGAAAAGGAAGAGTGAGGAGGGACACTAAGAGGTATGAGGCAGGGTAGGAGGTGGTGGTGGTGTGGATGAGTAGGAGGAGGTGGTGGTGTGGATGAGGCGGGGAGAGGTGTGGAAGGGTAGGAGGATGGATGTGTGGATGAGGAGGTGGTGGTGTGGATGAGTAGGAGGAGGTGGTGGTGTGGATGGGGGCGGGGAGAGGTGTGGAAGAGTAGGAGGAGGTGGTGGTGTGGATGAGGCGGGGAGAGGGGTGCATGAGAGGTGTGGCAGGAGGATGGTACAGTATGTATGTGTAGGCTATATGAGCAAAGGAGAGGGAAAGGTATGAGTGAGGAGAGGCAGGATTATACGTGATATGGGAAAGGAGGGGAAAGATAGATGTATGACGAGGGATAAGGGAAGAGGAGAAGGAAGGGATGAGGAAAGGGACGAGAAGGAAAGAGTGAGGAAAGGGGTGAGAAGGAAAGGGCAAGAAGGAAGGGGTGAGGAAAGGGGCGAGAATGAAGGAGTGAGGAAAGGGGCGAGAAGGAAACGGGCGAGAAAGGGTGAGGAAAGGGGAGAGAAGGAAAGGGCGAGAAAGAAAGAGTAAAGAAAGGGGCGAGAACGAAGGGGGTTATGAAAGGGGCGAGAAGGAAAGGGGTGATGAAAAGGGGCACCACAGTCGAGGGGCGTGAGGGGGCGGGACCAGCACCACTAAGAAGGATATTATAACTGGCAGCTGTGTCGCCCTGGGAGCACCCCATCCATTAGCAGGCTCATTCTTCACTATGGAGTCCAATCCTAACTCAAGAGGCTCACTGTCGCTGCCATCCTGCCGCCTACTGGGAATTAAGGGGTTGTTGGGTGAGTGAGGCCAGGGTGTCATCAAGTAGTAGTAGTAGTAGCTGGAGGAGGTGTCAAATGTGGCCACTCTTATCACCACTCGAAAAAAAAAAAAAATGGAATAAAGAAAGCACAGGTGATCATACAATCCAAAAAATAAAAAAAAATAAAAATAAAAATAATAATAATAATAATAAAAAGAATATAATTGGAGACCATACTGAAGACTAAACTGTACAAGTATCTAGTGTAATAAACAAAACAAAACACACACACACACACACACCGTTAAATTTTACACATTGCTGCCTTACTTACTCCCTAATACCACCGTCTCTTCCTTCACCTCCTGGTCTTACTCCCACAAACCCAAGCTTCACTGTCTTCTTATTTCTTATTCGGTTATCGTATTAATATTATTCCTCCACACAATCTCTCTTTCTCAAATAAGATTCCAGTTTTCAAGGTGTGTGTGTGTGTGTGTGTGTGTGTGTGTGTGTGTGTGTGTGTGTGTGTGTGTGTGTGTGTGTGTGTGTGCAAGAACGCATATTTTGTGTATAATGTAACTATCTGTGATCTGTGTGTGTGTGTGTGTGCGTGTGTGTGTGTGCGCGCGCGCGCGAGCGAGCATACAAGGATGCATTTTTGTGTATAATGTATCTATCTATCTGTGAGTTGCACGTGTGTGGCAATCAACAAGACCTCTATAAGGGTATGAGGCATAACCCGTGTTCAGTGAAAAAATAAAAAAAATAAATACGTAAATAAAAGTAAAAATAATAATAATAAAACACTGGCCACCACCACTACCACCACCACCACTACCCTCTACCCTCTATCCTCTTCTGGTCGACAGCCAACGAGTTCAACACAGAACCGGTCAGTAGTGTGGCTATCACAATCCTATTACCAGCACCCCTAACTAAGGAGAGAGAGAGAGAGAGAGAGAGAGAGAGAGAGAGAGAGAGAGAGAGAGAGAGAGAGAGAGAGATTAGGCAGACATGTGGGTTTAACTGAGAGAGAGATTAGGCAGACATGTGGGCTTAGCTGTGAGAGAGAGAGAGAGAGAGAGAGAGAGAGAGAGAGAGAGAGAGAGAGAGAGAGAGAGAGAGAGAGAGAGAGAGAGAGAGACAAACAATAAGATAAGCAGAATTAATTAGTGATAAACAGGTATACAGATGGATGAATGGATGAATGAATAATATAGGTAATTAGATACTGATAAACATATAGATAAATAGACGAAGAAATAGATAGATAAACAGATAAAGAGAACAATAATAATACTTCCCCCGTTCACCCACCAACGCTAAACAATATGACATAACACACGATAATATTATGGTCATCCTTCCACACCTAATAATCTTAAGAACCAACCAACCAATTATCAAACCTATCAACCAAACAGTCGACAAACTAACCAATTAACCAATCAACCAGTCAACCAATCAAACAGCCAACAAACTAACCAATTAACCAACCAACCATCCAACCAATCAACCACCAATTACACAGCCAAACAAACAAACCAATCAACCAACCAAGCAACCAACCAATCAACCAAGCAACAATTACACAGCGCTCTGGTCCAAACTGATTCTGACCCAGAGGTGGAGATGATAATTTTGATGCCGATTGTTTGGGGGAAAAAAAAAAATCAACTGAGAGATTACCGTAAACTTCTGACTAGTTCTTTCCCACTCTACACACTCTGCTGAGGTCTGTGTACAGTTGGGGACAGAAGTTAAGGTGTCTCATCAATATAGAGAAGGAGGGACGATGGAAGAGATAGAAGAAAAGAGATGAGAAAAGACGGGATATGAGAGAGAAGAGAAAAGACAGCAATTATGGAAGAGCAGAGAGTAAGAGAAAGGATGGAGGCAGAATGAAAGGAGAATGAGAGAAGGTAGAAGGAAAGGAGAAGAGAGAAGGTAGAATGAAAGGAGAAGAGAGAAGATAGAATGAAAAGAGAATGAAAGGAGAATGACAGAAAGTATAGAAGGAAAGGAGAAAGAGAGGAGGCAAAATGAAAGACCCAGGGAAGAGAAGATAGAATGAAAGGAGAATGAGGGAAGGTAGAATGAAAGATACGGGGAAGAAATGACAGAATGAAAGGAGAATGAGAAGTTAGAATGAAAGGAGAATGAGCAAAACTAGAAGGAAAGGAGAATGGGAGGAGGCAGAAGGAAAGGAGAATGAAAAGATAGAATGAAAGGAGAATGAGAGAAAATAGAATGAAAGATACGGGTAAGAGAAGATAGCTTGAAAGGAGAATGAGAGAAAATAGAATGAAAGGAGTATGAGAAGAGGCAGAATGAAAGACCCGGGTAAGAGAAGGTAGAATGAAAGGAAAATGAGAGAAGGTAGAAGGAAAGACCCGTGGAAGAGAGAAGACAGAATGAGGGAACGGGGGGGGGGGGGCTCAACAAGCATGACATATAAGCGAAGAGGGAGGGTAATCGGGCGTATAATGCGTGCCGTCAGCCAATCACAACACCCACCCCTACCCCTCACCCCCACCCCCGCCACGACCCGACCCGACCTGACCCGAACTCGAGCCACTATAATACACATTTCTACTCCCTCCTCCCCCCCCCGTTATACATACATACATACATACATCTTCCTACTAATTTACCTGAGATACACTCCCCCACTCCACACACACACACACACACACACACACATACACTTCCCCCTTTCCACACACACACACACACACACTCTCTCTCTCTCTCTCTCTCTCTCTCTCTCTCTCTCTCTCTCTCTCTCTCTCTCTCTCTCTCAAAGTAGTATAAAAGCACCCTCTGCCACAATACCTTGCCTCTGTATACAAAAGCTTCTGCCCTTTACTACTTGGCCCTATTCTCACCCGACACAAAGACACGGCTCCAGTATTGTTCGGGTCAGTCGGTGGCCTCCCTCGGGCTAGGTTAGGTTGGGTCGGGTCAGGTTAGGGTGGTTGTTGGTGCAGGTCAACATGTGTTCAGTCAGGTACTATAATTCTGCCCAGTCTCACCTATACTTCCTTCTTTTTTCACAGATATATGTACATATGTCTGTATGCACAAATATCTTCATAATACCGGTACTGAATTTCCTCTGTCAACGCAAGTATAAATGTATCCTTCTTACTCTTTCAACAACAGCTAGAATTTTTTTTAATTATTGAAGACAACGATAGACATTTTTCATTTTTACCTAGAGTTTTATATTTCCTGTAAACATTCAGAATCCCAATCAGATCTGCTTACTTGTAATCAATTTCCTCCAACACAAAGTTAGTGGTTATGTTATTGCCTCCATTTGCCTATCTGGACAGCCATATCGAAGTTTTATTATCCTCCAGCCTTCCCTCTCCTCTTCTCTCCTCTCCTCCACCGCCCAATCCACCACAGACGTGCCTCCCCCACCCTCTCCTCTCCTCCACCACCCAATCCACCACAGACACCCCTCCCCCTTCCCTCTCCTGCACCACACAATCCACCACAGCCACCCCTCCCCCTTCCCTCTCCTCTCCTTTCCACTCACTCTCCTCCATCACCCACTCCACCAGCTCCTCTTCCAGACACCCAGTAGCAGCCACAGCCAGCCTCGGGCATCGTCTTGTTACCGTCGTCGTATCGTCCCTCAGGTTGTATACTGCATGAGGGTCCCCGCTGTGAGACGCCCAGGTAATCAATTCGTTCCGACGTCATTCACTTTACGTCGTTTGCTGAAGGCGGAGGCGGTGGTGGCGGCGGTGGGACAGGCGGGCGTGTGCTGCAATGTCTTCCCTCTGGCCTGGTCGACACTCTTCTGCCTTCCCTTGTTCTACCTGACTTTGGTTTACACTGTGTCGTCTCGTCTTGAAAACCTTTGATGAACTACACTGTCTCGTCTTGTTCTACTTCGCTTGTCTTTTTTTTTACCCTGCCTTATCATATACTGTGCACCTTAACTGTACCCTGTGTTGTCTTGTTCTACCCTGCCTTATCATACACTGTGCCCCCTTACTATACCCTGCTTAGTTGTCAGTGCTCTGTTTGCCTTACCCTACCCTGCCTATATAATATACTGTTTCCTTGCCCTGTCTCGTCCAACCTTGTCTGCAATATCCAGTCTTGTCCTCTCACTGAACTATATGTCTCAAGTTACCTTTGTTCCATCAGTTATCCTATCCTATCATAGCCTACACTGCATTATCCTTCTATACCCTGCCTCTACCCTGTCTTACTTTGATTTGCCGTGCCCCTACCCTGTTTTACCTTGAGCTGCCCTGCCCCTACCCTGCCCTACCCTGATCTGCCCTGCCTCTATTCTCTCCATATCGTTTACCACCAACTACGACTTTTCTCTAACTGTTCTGATTTATTAACCCATATTCTACTTTCCTAGCCTTTCCCTGTTGTCCTGCCCTATCCTTGCCCTTCCTTGCCCTTGTCCTTCTTGCTCTGCTCCATCCTGATCTTTCCCTGCCTTGCCCTACCCTTTCGTACCCTATTTATTCTGCTCTTCTTACCCTATCCTACCCTGCCATCTCCTTCCCTGCCCTGCCCTGTCCTGTCTTGCCATGCTTTTCCTGTCACTGCCCCGCCCACTTTCTCTCCTAGTCTTTGTTGTATAGCCTTATCCCGCCCTCCCATCCCTCACCGCGCCCCGATCCTATCCTATCCTTCACTCCCTAACCTGTCTCGCCCTCCTCCTCCTCCTCTTCCTTCTCCTCCTCCTTTCCCTCCTCTATATTCCTTGCTAGCCCCCTCTTTCTCTCCTTATTCTATGTTTCTTTTCTCTTCATTTTTTTCTGACACACACACACACACACACACACACACACACACACACACACACACACACACACACACACACACACACACACACACACACACACACACACACACACACACACACACACACACTCAAAACACCTCTTTCCTTTGAATAACCTTTTCTTTCCATTTTGAACCGTTTACAAAACACTCCCTCCACACACAAAGGCTCGGTGGCGTGTGTTTTATAATAGCAATTTCCCTAATCCAAGCGTCACCCATTGCTAGCGAATCGATACCATCGGACCCACACACACACACACACACACACACACACACACACACACACACCATAATCCAATAGCCACTAGCCATCTACACCAGACATCTGTATATATATGGGTTTCACTAGCCAGCCATCAACGCCTCTGATATCTACAGTACATACACATAGAAGCCATTACATAGCCACTAACACATTTATATATACACGGGATACACGAATCATTCTCCTTCATAAAGTATCTAAATATACAATACGTGGAATCCAAGAAATTGCCACCTAATCATGGATCCAATACAAACCCACTGAAACATTTTATAAATACATAGGATTCACTAAGTACTAAATCTTTTACATGCGGGTACCACTAACTAACTAACCACTCCACCATCATAATATAGACGAATAAAAATGGCACTCACCTATTTCCAGACAAGTTTAAATTCACAAAATATATATATACATTGTAATAATTAATGATAGTACACATTTTCACTGTATTTATAAACACACACTTCAGTACAGACACATACATAAATACATACATACACTTCTTCCAATCGTATTTACACACATACACGTATCCAATCATACTTTCCCGTTGTATTCATTCACAGTCTCTACACTTCAGGCAGACATAGGCAAGAATATTGGTGGTGTTGACGATAGATTAGTACCGGCACCATGACTCTGTTGTTTGTCTCTAGGGAGTCATCATATATCAGTACCAGGCTATCGTTAATACTACTGATGTTCTTGCCTATGACCCCCTTAAGGACCCTGTGATCGTGTATGTATGTATGAGACTTGATGGCTTCTGATTCCTCCTGTCTATGCCATGAAACAAGCTCCTTCAATATAGGTGGTGTTTCGTGGCAATATTTGAAGGACTCGCTAACCTGTAATTTTCTGACTACATCACGGGGTCCCAAAATGCTACATCATACTACAACCACCATCACCACCACACCAGTGTATTACGGTCATATGGCACTACAATACACTATACCAATACCACAACACACCACCACAGTTTCCCCATCTTATTTTCACCAACACCTCGACCACTACTTAACCACAAATATTCCTCCCTGACCCCATATCGGTACTGTATGACCATAATTCCTGTCTCTATCTACATCACAACCAGTATAACTATTGCTCACCCTCCCTTTTCACCATCATCAATCACCACCACCACCACCACCAACAACAACTTCCTCATCTCTACTACCACCACCACCACCATCAACCTCTCCTCTACCATCACAACCATCACAACTATTTCCTTCCTCTTTCTATCACCACCACCACCACCACCACCACGACTATTCCCCCTCCTTTTCTCCATCACCAATATCCCTTCTTTCCTTCACCACCACCACCACCACCACCAATACCACCCCTTCCTTCATCACCTACATACATCCCCTCTTCCAACACACACACAGACACAGACACACACAGACACATCCAATCCGCCACAGCCCAGTCCAGTTCCCCCATCCCACCCAACCTTTGATATGGTAAACTGGGCGCCACACGCAGCCCGCCCGTCTCTCCTTATGCAATATGGATCCTCTCCAGGTATTCATACAACTCACAAAAGAATACAGAATTGAGGCTAAATAAACACCTTTAATTTTCGCTTAACAAAGTCGAAAGGGGAGACGAAAAATATGGTAGTGGGGGGCAGGGAGTGGGGATGAGAAAGGGGAGAGAAAATTAGGAAGAAAAGGGAGAGAAGAGTAGGAAAAAGTGGGAGAGAAGAGTAGGAATAAAGGGGAGAGAAGAGTAGGAATAAAAGGGAGAGAAGAGTAGGGAGAAAAGGGAGAGAAGAGTAGGAATAAAAGGGAGAAGAGTAGGAAGAAAAGGGAGAGAAGAGTAGTAAGAAAATGTAGAGAAAATATAGAAGGTGAGAGAAAATGTAGAATGGGAGATATAGGGACATGTATAAAGAGAAAATGTATAGTAGAAAACAGACAAAATAAAAACAGATGATGGAATGGAAGATATACCAAAGAAGAGACAGACAGGGAAAGAGGAAACAGAAAGACAGAACGAGACACAGCAGAGAAAAATAAATAAATACAGAAACGGAAGGGAAACAGGGTAGCAAAAACAGACAGACAGAAAAGCGGAAACAGAGTCGGACAAAAGAGAGAGAGGCAGGGGCATGAGACAGAGGAGAAGTAATAGAGGGGGGCAAGTGGCAGGGGTACAACAGGGACCTCTATGAATGGGCAGGAGGCAGGGGGTAGGCAGAGGGCATGGGTACTGAATGGGGCGAATCACCGTGGGTTTCCGTCCCTAAGAATGAGAGGTGGTGGTGGTGGTGGTGGTGTTGGTGAGATAGTACAGTCGTAGTCAAAAATTAAACACTACTCCCGTTAATCGGTACATTCTAGCGATACATGTATATTAAAAGGGACCATATGTATATTAAAAGGAGCCATTTGTATATAATAACATTTAAGCATAATATATAATAGAAAACAAAAAACAACATACTCATTCATTCATATATTATTACATATTTTCTGATACACCTATTATTATTATTATTATTAGTGAATTTCCTTATGGGATGTTAAAAGGTCAGGAGGTGAGAAGAAATTTATGCCCTCGACTGTACCATTAGTCAGCATTAAACCTCCCTCGTCCACCACCCCCCCTCACCACCACCACCACCACACGGCCCCTTCTGATCCCCCCTGACCTCTCCTCCCCCCCCCCCTCCGTCCTCCTCTCTCTCCATTCACCTGAAGTTCACGATGGCGAATCAATTAGTTTTACGAATCAAAGGAACTGACAAATATTTAGGGTCTGGGGGAAGGACTGGACTTAACAGGCGGAACTTTACACACGCACACGCTCTGTCTGTCTGTCTGTCTGTCTGTCTGTCTGTCTGTCTGTCTGTCTGTCTGTCTGTCTGTCTGTCTGTCTGTCTGTCTGTCTCTCTCTCTCTCTCTCTCTCTCTCTCTCTCTCTCTCTCTCTCTCTCTCTCTCTCTTACACACAAATATTCTTACGCAAACGCACAGTCTAACTCTCTCTCTCTCTCTCTCACACACACACACATTATACTCTTACGCAAACGCACAGTCTCATTTCCTCTCTCTCTCTCTCTCTCTCTCTCTCTCTCTCTCTCTCTCTCTCTCTCTCTCTCTATACTTAGCTTGAGTCAGTAAAGTAGTAGTCCCTCCATCACAAACTCGTACATACCTGAAACAATAATAAAAAAACACATTAATAAATATAAACAAAATCAACAATAATAAAACAACATTAACAACAACATAATTTCCACACCTATTTCCAGATTGCATTTCGCTGCACCAAAAGAAATCATTAAATTATTTGATATTACCACGGCACAAAGTTAACATTACAGTATATTACGGTAAGGTTAATTAACATACATTCTCTCTCTCTCTTTCTCTCTCTCTCTCTCTCTCTCTCTCTTTCTCTCTCTCTCTCTCTCTCTCTCACACACACACACAATTTCACGAGACAGTCAGGTACGAATAAAAATATATAAATAAAAATCAATAACAAACCTAACTACATCAAAAACTGCAAAAATAACATGAAATATAAATTGCTTAAATAATTCCAACGCATTTGAAAAAGAATTCCTCATTTTCTCCCAAAGAAAACAGAAATAATCACCGATCAAAAAAGGCATTGAAAAATACTAAAAAAAAAAAAAAAAAAAATTCACCTCACATACAGAAACATTTGTCAAAGAGGTTAAAGGGACCCTGTGTTGTAGTCAGACAATTGGAGTAAATGAGTCCTTCAAATATTGCCACGAAACACAACTAATATGGAAGGAGCTTGTCAGAAAGGAAGTCAGAAAATTGGAGGCTTCTGATTCCTCCTGACTATGCCACGAAACAAGCTCCTTCCATATTAGTTGTGTTTCGTGGTAATATTTGAAGGACTCATTTACGTCCAATTTTCTGACTACATCACAGGGGTCCTTAAGTGAACAGTAGCTATAATGTGATTTGCACCAACGTAAAATATACGTATAAATAATGTAATTTAATTTGTTAATAATGCATGTAATGTAATGTAATAAGTTAATAATGCATGTAATGTAATATATAATGTAATGAAATGTAAAGTAAAGTAAAGTAGTTACAATGTATTAAGTTTAAGCCAACCAGCAGGAGGAAGGAGGAAATAATATAAGAGAGGGAGAGCAGTGGCGAGAAGTCTTGGCTGGTGAGTAAACATTACAGGAACACAGACGGGGGAGGGGGACCTAGAGGGGGGGGGAGGGCCGAGGAACACTGGGGAGGGGACATGGAGGAAAGGGGAGGGGACATGGATGGACGGAGGGGGACATGGAGGAGGGGGAGGGGGACTTAGAGTGAAGGGGAGGGGACCTGGAGGGAAGGGGAGGGGGACTTGTGGGGTGGAGGGGGGCTGGGATTGTAGGGAGGGAAGGGACCTAATGGAGGGTGAGGGGGGGGGAGGAGTCGGGGGTCTCATCTGCAAACAATTAGTCCTGACGAGGGAGACGCCGACGGGAACAAAGATCCTTCGGGGCGGGGGGACTGTGGTGGTGGTGAGGGATGGGGGCCCCTACTGAGGAAGGAAAGAGGGGTGGTGTTGGTAGGTTGTTGGCGGTGGTGGTGGTGGTAGTGGTTTGGTGGTGGTGGTGGGATGGTGGCGGTAGTGGCAGCTGTTGAAAATGGTTGGTGGTGGTATTGGTGAATGGTAGTGGTGTTGAATTATAATTGTGGTGGTGAATTATAGTTGTGGTGGTGAATGGTAGTGGTGGTGGTGAATGGTGGTCAATTATAGTTGTGGTGGTGAATGGTAGTGGTGGTGATGGTGATTGTGGTATAGTTAAGACTGATTTTTTTTTTTTTTTATAAGAAGGGAATTACCACCCAACATTATCCCAAGGTAAAGA
Organism: Petrolisthes cinctipes; assembly: GCA_033782935.1. NCBI lineage: Eukaryota > Metazoa > Arthropoda > Malacostraca > Decapoda > Porcellanidae > Petrolisthes > Petrolisthes cinctipes. The sequence continues at coordinate 22,386 of JAWQEG010008676.1, forward strand.
AAAATATATTGCCATCTATATTTATCTAGGTTTATAAAATACACTTGAACTTCAGGCAGATAACCAATTAAGTGACAAGAATCCCATTATTTCTAAGATTTACAGGTGGACAACAACAGCACATTTTTTTTGTTTTAGAGATTCCAGGACACAGGTAAAAGTGACGGTGACTAAATAAAAGGAAGAGATGAGAAAGGGAAGCAGGGAGACTGGGAGGAGAGGCAAGGAGAAGAGAAGGTGAAGGAACAAGGTAGGGAGAGGCAAGGAAAAGAGAAGAAGGAGGATAAGGAGGAGACAGCAGGAAGGAGGCAGAAAAGTATTTAAGAGACAGGGAGATACAGAAGAAGGATGCAAGGTGATAGAGTATAAGGCAGGGATGGGGAGACAAGGAAGGGGAGGCAAGGTGATAAGGAAGGGGAGGCAAGGAGACAAGGAAGGGGAGGCAAGGAGACAAGGAAGGGGAGACAAGGAGACAAGGAACGGGAGGCAAGGAGACAAGGATGGGGAGACAAGGAGACAAGGAACGGGAGGCAAGGAGACAAGGAACGGGAGGCAAGGAGACAAGGAAGGGGAGGCAAGGAGACAAGGAAGGGGAGACAAGGAGACAAGGAACGGGAGGCAAGGAGACAAGGAAGGGGAGGCAAGGTGACAAGGAAGGGGGGCCAAGGAGACAAGGAAGGGGAGGCAAGGAGACAAGGAAGGGGAGGCAAGGAGACAGGGAGAGGCAGGGAGACAAGGAAGGGGAAGCAAGGAGACAAGGAAGGGGAGGCAAGGAGACAAGGAAGGGGAGGCAGGGAGACAGGGAGAGGCAGGGAGACAGTCAGCAGATCAGCAGAGTCAACACCCCTCAGGCCAGCCAGCCACACACAGCCACCTTCTCTCTCTCTCTCTCTCTCTCTCTCTCTCTCTCTTAGTGGGGTTAAGGTTTTATCGGTGAACTGAAGGATTCTGATTCCTCCATACTATGTCGCTAAGCAATGAAGTGACGAGCCATTTGTCTGTTGATTCTGATTTATATTTACTTCAATCAAGTAACAAAGTAGCCTCCATTAAGGGGAAAGTTTTGTGTTGGTAATTCTGGAGTAACTGAATCCTCCAAACTATTCCAAGCAACAGAACACCATTATTTTTGCTCCTCTGGTCCTGTTTCCTAGCATACTTTGGAGGAATCAAGGCACTCCAATGTACCAAAAAAGAATGACCACCTTAAGGGACCCTGTGATGTACGGTAGTCAGTAAATGGGATGTACAGTAAATGAGTCCTTCTAATATTACCACGAAACACCGCCTATATGGCAGGAGCGTGTTTCGTGGCATAGTCAGGAGGAATCAGAATCCTCCAAAATCCCAAACACCATCACAGGGTCCTTAAGTAACCATAATAATGTTCACTTCCTTCGAGAAACCCAGAGTCGTTTGTTTATTTATCCACGTCAATATTGGGACCACGAATTTATTTTCTTGAATCATAATATGGACAAAACATAATCACATAATTTTCCGGCGAACTCGTTTACACAAAGTAACATTCAACATTTAACTTTCTTCTTATTTGCTTCTCCTTAGGACAAACCTCATTACAGCTGCCTATCGATTTATACACCACTATCAATAAAAAAAAAAAAAAAAAAAAAAAAAAAATAATAATAATAATAATAATAATAATCCCCAACAAAACCTTCTTAATATTAAAACTTCTTATACATGTTTTAACTTACCCTGTTTTCACACACATACGTCCTTACTATCATACCTGGGTATTATATATTTAGTGCTTACCGGTATTGTATCTATCATTTATTGTTTTTATTTTTTTGTTTTGTTTTTTCTTGTACACCTCATCGAGTGTAAAATTAGTGTGTGTGTGTGTGTGTGTGTGTGTGTGTGTGTGTGTGTGTGTGAATGAGTGAGTGAGTGTGTGTGTGTGTGTGTGTGTTAGTGAGTGAGTGAGTGAGTTAGTGAATGAATGAATGAATGTGTGTGTGTGTGTGTGTGTGTGTGTGTGTGTGTGTGTGTGTGTGTGTGTGTGTGTGTGTGTGTGTGTGTGTGTGTGTGTGTGTGTGTGAATGAGTGAGTGAGTGTGTGTGTGTGTGTGTGTGTTAGTGAGTGAGTGAGTTAGTGAATGAATGAATGAATGTGTGTGTGTGTGTGTGTGTGTGTGTGTGTGTGTGTGTGTGTGTGTGTGTGTGTGTGTGTGTGTGTGTGTGTGTGTGTGTGTGTGTGTGTGTGTGTGTGTGTGTGTGTGTGTGTGTACAGTCATCACATGTATCTACACCTTCATAACACCATCTACAAGTACCGTGCACATCTATAAATAAATTCATCAACATACACAAGTACCAACACCAGTTATCTATCTATCTATATACACATTTGCTTTCATATGTGTAATGTTTTTTTGTTTTTTGTTTTTTTCATCGTAACACACAGCCTGAGGTATGTATGTATGTATGTATGTGTGTTGACGCCTTCACCAAGATATCACAAACATAGCCTCTAAATAAAAAAAAAATAATAATCATCCCTGTACATTGAAATTAAAAACAAATATCAATAAGGTGTTCTAATACTTTTTTTTTTGGTCGACTGCACATACCGTAGGATATAATAATATACAAGTATATATAAATAAATAAATAAATAAATTCACCTCAAGTTTTTAGTTCATATATTTTTTTTTTCCCTCGGTGTTCCTAATTCGTGGTGTGTAAGAGTTAGCCCGGGGTGCGTGTGTTGATGCCTTCACCCAGTTATCTCTCGGTGCCCACTGTAATTCCCTGCACAAATAAGGAAGGTGAGGCGAGGCAGGCGAGGCGGACCAATCATGTTGTTCGTTCATCCCGGGGGCTACTTTCCTTACCTTCACTTCACATGCTCACCTCTTACCTGACTCACTCCTGATGCTGCTTTGTCGGACCCGCTATTCAATTTGACGCTATATATACAACCGATGGGTAAGGAACGTATGGATGGATGGTTGGTTCGTTGGTTCGTTGCCTCTATACGCCAGCGTTTATTTAAGTTGGGGTTAATTTATATACATTTTTGGTGTGTACATACATTATTAGTGTGTCTTGATTCCTCCAAAGTATGCCAGGAAAAAGGACCAGATGAACTCAAAATAATGGTGGTTTGTTTGTGGCCTGGAATAGTTTGGAGGAATCTGTTGCTCCAAATTAAACTAACACTGTACAATACACCTTTAATTCAGCTTTCTTAATCTTATCGTCCCCCTAAGTTTGAATCCTGATATATATTTATTATTTAAGAATTTGAAGAAACATCATTAATTAAACTTTACCGAATTTCCGACGCACAACATTATAATATCGAGGCAATGGTTCGATCCTTGTGGAGTAGTGGTAGTTGTGGAGTAGCGTTGGTTGTGAAGTAGTGTTAGTTGTGGAGAGTAGTGTTGGTTGTGGAGTAGTGTTAGTTGTGGAGTAGTGTTAGTTGTGGAATAGTGTTAGTTGTGGAGCAGTGGTAGTTGTGGAGTAGTGGTAGTTGTGAAGTAGTGGTAGTTGTGAAGTAGTGGTAGCTGTAGAGTAGTGTTAGTTGTGAAGTAGTGGTAGCTGTAGAGTAGTGTTAGTTGTGAAGTAGTGGTAGCTGTAGAGTAGTGTTAGCTGTGGAGTAGTGTTGGTTGTGGAGTAGTGTTGGTTGTGGAGTAGTGTTGGTTGTGGAGTAGTGTTGGTTGCGGAGTAGTGTTGGTTGTGGTCAGGTCCCACTGGTAAAATTGAGTCAGCCTGCTTGTGTCCTCAGCTCTTCCTTCTTGCTTCCCTGCTTGCCTCTACCTGCCTCCCCTCAATCATAGTGTGTCCCTCTGCTTGCATGCAACTTACCCCTCACCCATCCTCCTTCCTACACACACACACACACACACACACACACACACACACACACACACACACACACACACACACACACATAACTACCTACGCACCTAATCACACCCACCCACACACATCTACCCCTCCCCACCCACACACACACAGACAAATAAAATCTTTATATGTACACACACGCCAACAAAAACATGTACACGATCAGATGTCCCCCCCTCCTGCCCCCCCTTCCCCCCCCCCTCCTCCTCCTGACCCTCCCTCCTACCTGTCAACACACCAAAATTCACCAACCAATATTTAAGGCTTAATTACAGTACATTATTTTACCTGACGAAATCGCACCGGTTACCTTCAATCAGATATCACACAAATACATGTTTTGAGCAAATTCCAGTGTTCATTTATTGTATATTATTAACTAGTTCTGCAATATTTGATGTTATTTTATTTAAAGTTCCATTACATTTATTGATAAAGGTAAGATAAGAAAATAAATGAGAGACATGGGAACAGTAT
>JAWQEG010008677.1:5000-20000 GCA_033782935.1 Petrolisthes cinctipes
TCATACTCCCACCACTTCCCCCCTCATACTCCTACCACTTCCCAACCCCTCATATTCCCACCACTCCCCCCGCCTCCCTTCCTTTTCTTTCCCCCCATCCACCCCTTCCTTTTCCCCTCATCCTCTCTTCTTCCTCCTCCTTCCCCCATCCTCTTCTCTCCTTTACCCCCTCTCTCTCTCTCTCTTTCTCTCTCATCTCTCTCTCTCTCTCTCTCTCTCTCTCCTCTCTCTCTCTCTCTCTCTCTCTCTCTCTCTCTCTCTCTCTCTCTCTCTCTCTCTCTCTCTCTCTCTCTCTCTCCTCTCTCTCTCTCCCTTCCTCCCCCCTCTCTCTCTCTCTCTCTCTCTCTCTCTCTCTCTCTCTCTCTCTCTCTCTTCTCTCTCTCTCTCTCTCTCCATTTATTAGTGTCACCAATATATCACCACCTGTCTTCCTTCCCTTCTTTCCCTATCTCTCCCTTCCTTTTTCTCTTCGTTCCCCTTATATATATAAATTCTTTAGTTCAGGTGTATGTTTCCCAATTCCCCTCTTCATTCTTTCCATCCTTCTATTAAATTACCTGTATCTTTCACTTCTTTTTCCCCTTTCCTTTCAAAATCAGTAATAATTATAACCTTAGGTACCCATTTCACCAAGCAGTAAATTCCAGAGTTTGTAAATTGCTGTTCCATCCTTTGCTACCTTTATATGTCACTTTAATTTTCATCTTTCCTTTCAAAATCAGTAATAATTATAACCTTAGGTACTCATTATTTCACTAAGCAGTATAATCCAGGGTTTGTAAAGTGCAGTTACCACCACTTATATACTGCATGGTACAGTCAGTATTGCCAATCTTCATGTCATATAAATGCAGGGTACAGTCAGTATTGCCAATCTTCATGTCATTGTACGATTGGTCACAGGAATTCTTACACAGGCTGTATACAAAGAGAGGTGTACATTATTCTTGAACTACTGCAATGAATGGTCTACCAAATGACTCGGTGTAATTGCCAAACAAACAACAAACAAACCTAATAATAATGTTGTATTGCAGTTACGTAGTCTTACACAGGCTGTATAGAAAGAGAGGTCATCATTATTCTTGAAGTACTGCAACCCCTACCAAAATGACTCGGTGGTAATTGCCAAACAAACAACAAACAAACGACTAATAATAATGTTGTATTGTAGTTAAGTAGTCTTACATTTTCAGTATGGTGTAAACCCTCGTAAACAACAGCGTGTGTACGAATTCTTGTGGTCAATAGTACCCGTTATAAGTGCTTGCCAAGTGTACTGTACAGTCGACGGCAGAAGTCCCGTCACCACATCTGCCAAGTCATGAAATGCACCATGGAAATATAAGCATCACGGCTCGTAAAAAAAAAAAGAAAAAAAAATTATTCGTTAGTCCTCCTGGATAGCGTATAGTTCTGTATGGTGAATGAATATGTTTGTTAGATAATTATCCTTTACCTTATCCTTCAAGAAGTGAGGTGACATGACTTTTGCCGCCGACTGTAGGGAACTGCTACATTTTTGTCACGTAAAAAAAAGACCAAATAAATAATGGAGTACAACATGGGTTTTGTATGAATGCAAAGGCTTATGTTATATGTATTCAAAATTAGAGACAGATTTTATTAATATATATCCATTGTTTCTCTCTCTCTCTCTCTCTCTCTCTCTCTCTCTCTCTCTCTCTTCTCTCTCTCTCTCTCTCTCTCTCTTCGATTATCATTCTACATTCATTCCTTCTTCCATCCCTCGTATATATAAAAACTCTCACATTCCCACCCCCTCTATTTCCTCCTTCCCCGCTAAAAGGGTAATTAAAATCTTAGTAAGTTGTAATAAGTTTGGTTTTCAGTTGTTCATTATCCTCCACCGTCACAAACAGCCTCGTAACCTTCACCTCGCTTTGATGCTGTTTGCTTTTTTTTTTTATCTATCTATACTCTATATTATACTCTTATCACTATTTTTATATTTACTCACTATCCCCTTCCACACTTTGATACTGGTTTTTTTTTTAATCTATTCTCTATGTTATACTCTTATCACTATCTTTATATTTACTCACTATATGGTATCCTTTCCTTCCCTCTATACATAATATCTCTTTACCCTTATCACTATCTTCATACAATATCTACTCACTATCCCTTCCTTCCCTCTATACACCCATAATATCTCTTTACCCTTATCACTATCTTCATACAATATCTACTCACTCTATCCCCTTCCCTTCCCTCTATACACCATAATATCTCTTTACCCTTATCACTATCTTCATACAATATCTACTCACTATCCCATTCCTTTCCTTCCCTCTATACACCACATCTATATACTCCATCACCATTTTCATATTTACTCACTATCCCCTTTCCTTCCCTCTATACACCATACTTCTAAAATTATACTTTATCACCATCTTCATATTTATTCACTATCCTTTCTCTATAATACCCCCCTAACCTTCTCTCTATACCCTTGGCTAAACAATAAAGAAAGGGACACACAACACCATAACCTCAATACACACAGGAGGGGCAAGAAGAGGAGGGGAAGGGGTAGAGGGAATGGTGGAGGAGGGGTATTAGTGAGGAAGGGCAAGAAGAAGAGGGGAAGGGTAAGGGGAATGGTGGAGGAGGGGTATTAGTGAGGGGAGGGGCAAGAAGAAGATGGGAAGGGGTAGAGGGAATGGTGGAGGAGGGGTATTAGTGAGGAAGGGGCAAGAAGAGGAGGGAAGGGGTAGAGGGAATGGTTGAGGAGGGGGTATTAGTGTGGGAGGGCAAGAAGAAGAGGGGAAGGGGGTAGAGAAAATGGTGGAGGAGGGGTATTAGTGTGGGAGGGCAAGAAAAAGAGGGGAAGGGGGTAGAGGAATGGTGTAGGAGGGGTATTAGTGAGTGAGGGCAAGAAGAAGAGGGGAAGGGGTAGAAGGAATGGTGGAGGAGGGGAAGGGGTATAATTGAGGGAGGGGAATGGAGGAGCAAGGGTATTAATTGGGGGGGGGTGAAGGAGGAGGAGGAAGGGTATCAGTGAGGGAGGGGAAAGGAGGAGGTTATTAATGGGGGGAGAAAGAGGAGAGGAAGGAGAAGGAGGGGTATTAGTGGCGAAGGGAAGGAGGGTAAATGAGGGTATTAATTGGGGGGGGGAAAGAGAAGGTAGGGGTATTAGTGGGAAAGGGAAGTAGGAGTAGGGGGATCAGTGACGGAGGGGAAGGTGGAGGAGGAGTCAGGAGGGGGCAGGGGTAGGAGAAGAGGAGTATTAATGGGGGGGGGGAGAGGGGTATTAGTGGGGGGGGGGGGAAGCATTAAGCAGTCACGGTAAAGTTAATGTTGGAGGAAGTGGAGGCAGTGGTCGTAGAAGAAGGGGTGGGGGGAGTGGGAGAGGGGGGAGTAATGGTGGTGGTGATGGAGGAGGAATGGAGGAGAGAGGGAGGAGGAGTGATGGTGGTATTGTGGTGGTGATGGAGGAGGAAGGGGGGAAGAGAGAGGGGGAGTATCGGTGGTGGTGGTGGTGGTGGTGGAGGAGGAAGGGGGGAAAGAGGGAGATGGAGTGATGGTAGTGATGGTGGTAGTGTGTTGGTGGTGGAGGAGGAAGGGGGAAAGAGGGGGAGTATTGGTGGTGGGGGTGGGAGGAGGGATGGGGGAAGAGGGGGAGTGATGGTGGTGTGGTTGTGGTGGTGGAGGAATCGAGTGGTGGTGGTGGTGGAGAAAAACTGAGGGAGAGAGGAGGAGATTGATGCAGGTGGTGGAGGAAAAGAGTGGGGGATGATTGTGGAGAAAAGAGGAAAGAAAGGAGGGAGAGGTGTGAGAGAAGAGGAAGGAAGAAAGGAAATAGGGGAAGAGGGGATAAAGGAAGGGGGAAGATATAAAAGGAATAAGAGGAGGAGGAGAAAAATGGGTATCACAACAATAGAGAGAGAGAGAGAGAGAGAGAGAGAGAGAGAGAGAGAGAGAGAGAGAGAGAGAGAGAGAGAGAGAAGGAAGTATAGTGGAGGGAAGAGAAGGAAGTGAATTAAGAAACTGTCAAATATATAAATCTAATTGTTTCAAAGTTTAGTCATCCATTTCCTTCAAAGTAATTCAGGAAACAGGTTCCCTCAATAAAGGTGGTGTTTCCTGACCCACATTGGAGACACCGGTAGCCTCCAAGAGTAAACTGGGTCACATGGTTCGGGTCACTGTATGTCTTGTTGGTTGGGGGGGGGGTAAGGAAGGACGAAGTGAAGGAAAGAAGGAAGGCTGAAAAGAAGGGAAGGAACGAAAGGAAGGAAAGAAAGAAGGCTGAGATGAAGGGAAGGAATGAAGGAAGGAAAGAAGGAAGGGTGAGAAGAAGGGAATGATGAACGAAAGGAAGGAAAGAAGGAAGGCTCAGAAGAAGGGAAGGAAGGACGAAAGGAAGGAAAGAAGGGTGGCTGAAAAGAAGGCAAGGAAGGACGAAAGGAAGGAAAGAAGGAAGGCTGAAAAGAAGGCAAGGAACGAAAGGAAGGAAAGAAGGAAGGCTGAGAAGAAGGGAAGAAAGGACGAAAGGGAGGAAGGAAATATGGAAAGAGGGGATTTTGGAAGGAAGGAGGGAAAGAAAGAAAGGAAATGAGAAAGAAAGAAAGGAAAGGATAAAGGAAGGAAAGAGGAAATCTTGGGAAGAAGGAAGAAAGGACGAAGCGAAGGAAGGAAAGACGAAAAGAAGGAAGAAAAGAGGAGATCTCGGAGGGAAGAAAGCTAGGAAGAAAGGTAAGATTAAAAAATGGAAGGAAGATAGAAAGAAAGGAAGGAAGGAAGGAGGGGACCATGGAAGAAGGAAAGAAAGGAAGGAAGGAAAGAGGGGATCATGGAAAAAGGAAAGGAAGGAAGGAGGGAGGGGATCTTGGAGGAAGGAAAGGAAGGAAGGAAGGAGGGGATCATGGAAGAAGGAAAGGAAGGAAGGAAGGAAAGAGGGGATCTTGGAAGAAGGAAAGAGGGGATCATGGAAGAAAGAAAGGAAGGAAGGAAGGATTGGTCATGGAAGAAAGAAAGGAAGGAAGGAAGGAGGGGATCTTGGAAGGAATGGGTCTTGGGAGGAAAGGAGTGGAGGGTTATGTCAGGTCGTGTGTGGAGGGAGGGGAGAGAATAAAGAGTTGGAAGGGATGGAATAGGGTCATGCACGGAACGGAAGGAAGGGAGGAGAGGAGGGAGGGAGGGAAGGATTATGTCAGGTCAAGGAGGGAAGGGAGAGGAGTCAGGTCATGGAAGGAAAGAAGGAAAGGTTAAGTTAGTCAAGGAGGGAAGGAATGAAAGGTTAGGTCATTGAAGGAAGGAAGGAAAGGTTAGGTCAAATAAAGAAGGAAGGAATAAAAGGTTAGGTTATGGAAGGAAAGAAGGAAAGGTTAAGTTAGTCAAGGAGGGAAGGAATGAAAGGTTAGGTCATTGAAGGAAAGAAGGAAAGGTTAGGTCAAAGAAAGAAGGAAGGAATGAAAGGTTAGGTCATGGAAGGAAAGCAGGAAAGGTTAGGTCAAAGAGGGAAGGAATGAAAGGTTAGGTCATGGAAGGAAAGCAGGAAAGGTTAGGTCAAAGAGGAAAGGAATGAAAGGTTAGGATATGGAGAGAAGGAAGGAAAAAGGTCAGGGCATGGAAGGAGGGAAGGAAAGGTCAGATTATATTCACATCATACATAGAAAGGAGGCAAAGGTTGGCAAGAAAAAAAAAAAGGTCATAGAAAAAGAAAAAAAAAACAGTATTAAGTCATGGAAAATAGTAAAAAAAGATCAACTCGGGTCAGGTCAAGTCATCTCAGGTCAGGAGGTCAAGAAGGCTTCAGGGGGAGGGTAAGGATCGAGGGCTGAAGAGAAAAAGGAGGGGAACTTGATAATTAATGCCTGAATTTGCAAGTTAGTTACCTACTTGAAACAGATTAAGGGGAGTAATGAGTAACCTTCTCGTGGGAAACTGGAGGGTTACTGATTCCTCCAAACTCTGCCAACACACACAATACATTTATAATAATAAGACTTTAATTGGTATGCAAGAATTTTGGTGGTACCGGTACGATGGCTCTATTGTTTGTCTGTATAGGGAGTTATCACACATACATACATACATACATACATATATATATATAGAAAAAGCCCTACATATACACATACATACATACATAAATTCATACATATATATATAGCCCTCCATATACATATACTTACATACATAATATACACACAACAGTCGTCCATCATACACACACACATACATACATACACCACAAACCTCCATCACACACACATACACACCATCAATCAGACATAACATTGAAGAATAATATTGAAAGCAGAGAAACTATAAAAATTAATTGAGGACTCGCTCTAAAACAGAATGCCGTAGAGAGAGAGAGAGAGAGAGAGAGAGAGAGAGAGAGAGAGAGAGAGAGAGAGAGAGAGAGAGAGAGAGAGAGAAAAAAAAAGAGAAGTACAGTACTATATGCATATAATTCTTTCAGTACACGTTTTTCCCTTTAACTACATCCCATTACCCTTGACCTTGACTCTAACCCTGACCTAACATGACCTGACCTGACCCCAGTGACCTCCACCACCCTCGTTCACCTACCTTGGCCTGACCTTTTATGTGTGTGTGTGTGTCTGTGTTTTCTTGGTCGTGGTGGGTGTGTGGGGGAGGGTGTGGGTGGCTCCTACGCACATACACACACACGAGAGAGAGAGAGAGAGAGAGAGAGAGAGAGAGAGAGAGAGAGAGAGAGAGAGAGAGAGAGAGAGATGCATACAGCTAGAGAAAAAGATGACCACTTGACCTTTACCTTCACTAACTGTTTGCTGGACATACTGGCACCAAGTAACTCATGGAGGAGGAAAAGGAGGAAAAGGAAGGTAACAAAAATATATTCTTCGCTTAAACTAATAACGAAGAAAGTTGTGTTGTGCTGATTACGTGAACTGGGAGTCAGCAGAGGTCGAGAGTAGGGTCCGCATAGAGAAGGAGGAAGGAGGGGATCAGGGTCACGTCAGCAGGGTCAGTTTCGTCAGCAGTCAGTCAATCAGTCAGTCAGTCAGGATGGTTGGTTGGTTAGGCTTCATTGCAGTTAGTCGAGGAAGGAGGGAGGGAGTTATGGATGGGGTAAGGGAGTAGATTCATTGGGGAGGGGTAGAGGTCAGGGGGAGGTCAGTAGAGGTCGCCTATAGGGTCAGGTGTAGTCTGCAACTGAGTTGCCATTTAATTACAAATCCCGACAACCAGTACTTAGTGAGAATATCCCATTGGTGTTAAAATATAGCCATTATCTGAGGGCACTTATTATTATTATTATTATTATTATTATTATTATTATTATTAGTAGTAGTAGTAGTAGTAGTAGTAGTAGTAATAGTATTAGTAGGAGTAGAATCATCATCATCATTATTTTTATTTCGAGGACCAGTTCATATTATTTATGTTACCCCTTTGCCAGACCACCACAGGTTCTATATAACATTATTGTTGGACTGACATTTACAAGTCCACACCTTTCCTTACCTGGAACACCTCCTTTCGTTTGGTTCGATCATAACTATAATATTCTTATTTTACTTAAGGGGTGATTCTCTTGTTGGTAAATTGGAAGGCTACTGATTCCTCTTCACTATACCAGAAAACAGACGCCCTCAGAGGTACTATATTAGAGGATCTGTTTCCTGGAATAGTTTGGAGGAATCAGAGACCTTCAAAATCACCAACAAAAAAATCTCCCTTTAAACACAAACGCAAATAATAATAATAATAATAATAATAATAGTGTGGTAAAATGGATATAGATTATTTTTGGATAACAGTAACTTTTATACGACTAGAAAAGGAACTTCATAATTCATTGGTGGTCAGCTTTGAAGTAAATATGAGAGAGAGAGAGAGAGAGAGAGAGAGAGAGAGAGCCGGGTAAGGTGTGTGTGTGTGTGTGTGACTGTGTGTGTGTGTGTGTGTGAGGCGGGCTGGACTTGATTAGGATGCGAGAAGGAAGTCCATTGGAATTTTACAGTCAGGGTGAAAATCAGGGGAGACTTACACACCCTGACACCAAGCCAGCCAGCCAACCAGCCCCTGCACCATCACACTCACCAACCCCCTGTCATACCCTGTCATATCAACCCCTGTCACACCTTGCCACACCCACACCAACCCCTGTACCATCACACTCACCAACCCCCTGTCATACCCTGCCATATCAACCCCTGTCACACCTTGCCACACCCACACCAACCCCTGTACCATCACACTCACCAACCCCCTGTCATACCCTGCCACACCAACCCCTGTTACACCTTGCCACACTCACACCAACCCCTGTACCATCACACTCACCAACCCCCTGTCATACCCTGCCACACCAACCCCTGTTACACCTTGCCACACTCACACCAACCCCTGTACCATCACACTCACCAACCCCCTGTCATACCCTGTCATATCAACCCCTGTTACACCTTGCCACACTCACACCAACCCCTGTACCATCACACTCAACAACCCCCTGTCATACCCTGTCACACCAACCCCTGTTACATCTTGTCATATCAACACCTGTACCATCACACTCACCAAACCTCTGTCACACCCTACCACACCAACCACCAACCCCTGTCACACCCTACCACACCAACCACCAACCCCTGTCACACCCTACCACACCAACCACCAACCCCTGTCATACCCTACCACACTGTCACACACCTCAACACAATAGACCTCGGTACAGTACACTCGTGAGACGTAATCTCTGACCAGACAAACGGCAGGCACCACACATACCCTGCATTCGAACTCAGCCTCTGTAGATGTAATGGGAGGGAAAATGAGCAATACCAGGCGATTCGAAGCTTTCTACCCCCCACACTCTGGTTAGAAATTATGTATCACGAGTGTATATCACAACACTACACCTCAGCACTGTATATCTCAACACAGAACACACCACAACCAACCATGAACTTAAACTTACTTACTCTACAATATACTTTACTTAATGATTCTGTATGATTAAATGATAACTAAACTGAATGTATAGTATACTCTCTCTATACGATATCAAACTCTTTAATTGATATGATATAGTTTATTATCCTCTCTGTCGCCAATGAATACGTCTGGAGTTAGCCAGTTAGCGTAATCAATATGATTAGCCTAACCTTATAGAAAATTATCAGTTTTGACGTCAATACAAGAGTCAATCACGTGATGAACGTAGAATATCCATTAGTGTAGTACCGTGTTCATCATTAAGGATCCTCTGAACGTGTATAAAAAGTGGAGGCTTCTGGTTCTTCCTGACTATCCCACTAAACCAACTCCTTCCATATAGGTGGTGTTTCGTGGCATTATTTGAAGGATTTATTTATTTCCAATTGTCTGACTACATCACAGGGTCCCTTATGAGCGCCTTGATTCCTCCAAAGTATACCAGCCTAGAAACAGGACTAGACGAATAATTAACAATGGTGTCCTGTTGCTTGGAATAGTTTAATAGAATCGGTTGCTCCAGATATACCACCAACACTATACTACCCCTCAACTACCCCATTAAAAAAAATTAGGCTAATTAATAAAAAAAAGTATGTATCTTAATAATCAAGGAGTAATCAAGTGCTCCAGATTTGCCTGCAACAAACACTACTCCCCCTCCCTCCCACCCCCATTAAAAGAATATTAGGCCAATGAATCTCAGTAGAAAATAATAATAATAATAATAATAATAATAAAAAAAAAAATAATAACAAATATATAGTATGTAGCCTAATAACCAAGGAGGAATCAAGTGCTCTAGATTTGCCTCCAACAAACACTACTCCCCCTCCCACTCATCCCATTAAAAGAATATTAGGCTAATGAATCTTAGAAGAAAATAATAATAATAAAAAAAATATAGTATGTACCGGTATCCTAATAACCAAGGAGGAATCAAGTGCTCCAGATTTGCCTCTAACACTATTCCCCCTCCCACTCATCCCATTAAAAGAATATTAGGCTAATGAATCTCAGTAGAAAATAATAATAATAAAAAAACATACATATATATATAGTATGTAGCCTAATAACCGAAGTGACAGTACCTGCTCGTCTGCAACACATTTTTCCTTTCGTGGTTGTCTCATTAGAATATTTCCACGTCAGGTTGGGAATAATAAAAAAAAATAACACGTTTCTGTAAAGTCCGGCCGGCAGCTGACGAGAGAAATAACTCACCAGCGACTTTTTTTTTTTTGTGGTGCGGAAAAAATTTGTCCCCCTCTTGAGCGCTAATGGTTACGGCTGACGGTAGGGAAGGATGGATGGATGTAATGAGGGGTAGGATGGAGGTATGGAGGGATAGGATGGAGGTAAGGAGGGGTAGGGTGGTGGTAGCAAGTAGTAGGATGGTGGTAACAAGTTGTTGAATGGACGTAAAGAAGGGTAGGATTCCGGAGGTATGGAGGGATAGGATGGAGGTATGGAGGGATAGGATGGAGGTAAGGAGGGGTAGGATGGAGGTAAAGAGGGATAGGATGGAGGAACGGAGGGAGAGGGAGGTGTTAAAGAGGGGTAGAATTGAGGTAGGGATGTTGGGATGGAGGTAAGGAGAAAGGTAGGATGGAGGTAATGAGGGACAGGATGGAGGATTGGAGGTACTGAGGGGTATGATGGAGAAAATGAGGGACAGGGAGGATTTACCGAGGGGTAGGATGGAGGTAGCTAGGGAGATGGTGGGGGTAACGATGGGTAGGATGGAGGTAATGAGGGGCAGGATGGAGGGGTAGGATGGAGGAAAGGAAGGAGGGAGAGGGGGGGGGCAAGAAAAGTACTGTATTGCTACGGTAACGATAGAGGAGTTAACGTAGGGGGGAGGGGGAGTAAGGAGGGTTAAGATGGAGGAAAGGAGGGAAGTAGGTAGAGGGGGGGGGGCAAGAAAAGTACTGTATTGCTACGGTAACGCGAGAGCTTTACGTGTGGGGGAGGGGGGGGGGTAATCTCTTGTTACACCGAAGCGATACTCTGATTCCTGAACACTGTACCATGAAACAGATCCCGATATGAGTAACACTGAAGTCGTTTGTTCTCTGGCAGAGTTTGGAGGAAGTGATTATTCCTTTAAATTGCCAAAAAAAATCATCTAAATAAGTCTCTTGTCACAGTTATCACGAACTGAAGATAGTCTATGTCGTGTGTTATGTTGTCTTACTGATTTACTCGTAGATAGAAGTAATTTTAGTAAGGGATTTGAGTTGTGAAAATATGCAAGGCTGATTTTTGCTGGAATTTTGTGTTTGCGCGTGTGTGTGTTTGTGTGTTTTTTTTATGCAAGGCGACGACGTTGTTATGTAAGCTTGTCTAGCCAGAATGACGACACCATCTCTATTCTTTTATGGTTACCGTCTCACTGACTCCGCGGCTGATAAAAGACAGGTCGGTTAATCTTCCCATGGTACCGGAACACGTTTGTAGACGTTAGGAAACTTGTGAGATGTATTAGCGGCAGAACTTTTGACATTTGTTGTGAATTGATCAAGGCACCACCGACGCAGACAGGAGCAACCTACATGCGCAAACTGGGTGGTGTCGTGTCTGGAGTCTCACCTAGAGCATGGCATGTTCTTCGGTGTCTGGGCAGCGAGCGGAGAGGAAGGAAGGAAGGAAGGAAGGAAGGAGGAGAGCCAAGAGGGAGCCAGCCAGCCCAGCCTAGACAGTCATTCAACCACCATCACCACCAACACTATACCTTGCGTCCCACTGTGTGCCTCCTAGCTAAGCGGCGCCCAGTTGTGGCTCGGACGCCATAGGGTGAGGAGGGTTGGTGACGTTTTCTCTCGTGTACTCCCTCTCACTCGCTTGCCCACACGCGTGTTCCCACAGGCAAATAACCTCATTCTACTTGTCACTCGTTGTCGTACTCGCATATATGTTATCCCTACGTACTGCATCCTATACTTTACCCCCTGCACGAGTGTACTGACTGACTGATTGATAACTTACGAGTGTATTGCATTCTGGATTTATGACAGTGACGGTCCTTCCGCCTTTGACTAGAAGAGTGGGACAATTAATAGGTGAGTTGCCTTTACAATTCCTAACCTTATGTACAAACACCTCACCTGAAACAACACACGCATCACAACCACAAGCCTAGCAACATCCCCTCCGTCGACAAACCATGAAAAAATTACTTATGGATGAACTTCGATCCTTAGATGTAACTTAGCGAGAATTTTTAAGCCAACACAACACGCCTTGTCTGCATACTATGGCATCACTTTCCATAACGATATATCCCGTGTCATCCATTCCAGAGGTTGTAATGTGAAGTGTGTGTGTGTGTACAGGCGTTGGCGTGTACAGTACGTACGACTGTTTATTTCCTGTTTGTATTGGCACGTGTATCTCGGAACCGCATCCTTTCCTTTTTTGGCACGTGCGTCTTTAGTACCACATCCTTTCATTCTTTTTTCCTTTCG
Source organism: Petrolisthes cinctipes (assembly GCA_033782935.1). Classification (NCBI taxonomy): domain Eukaryota; kingdom Metazoa; phylum Arthropoda; class Malacostraca; order Decapoda; family Porcellanidae; genus Petrolisthes; species Petrolisthes cinctipes. The sequence goes on from JAWQEG010008677.1 coordinate 17,435, forward strand.
TGTTTGCTGTATGTCCCTCCTCCTCTCTTATCACCTTTTCCCTCGTCTGACACCTAGGCTATTACAGGCTTAGGGCGGTCTTCTTTCTTCCTCTTCATTTCATAACCAGATCCGAAATGACACAAATTGATGTTATTACGGGGTTCGTTTTTATATATATTATTTTCTACGCATTAGTCTTTTTTTTTTTTACTCCAAATATCCCTTTACTTGTATACTGAGGGATTATTATTATTTCGTATTCTGCAGGCATCACTAGTTCTCAAATTCACCCCAAACACATGATTCCCTTAACACACAAACACACACACACACCGCTTGATTACTTGTGTTGATGCGTTGTGTGCAGGTGTGTATGACTGAGTATATTTATAGGGACTTATTGAACGCCCACACCTCCAATACTTTGATCCGTATGTGTAATCGCATGACATAATTTTTTCTCACGTGCCATGATACAGTAGACAAGGATACCAACCCTTCACAACCGATTGACAATAATTCCTTCCTTGAGCATATTTCATTTGAATTGACAGTAGATATGATTCGTAAAATTTCCTCCTGGCACAAGTAATGAGAAAAAACACACAGTTATGATAGAATAATTAGGCTATGTAATTATGATGGTGTAAGGATGGAGAAATATTTTCACTCCTTCTTTTGTGAATAAATAGTATACCCTTAGTCTATTTTGCAAGATTCGTCTCTTATGGAAGCCTAATATTATTCCGTAGGACCAATTTATGTAGTTTGTATTATTTTACATTGAGCAATATTATAATTATATGCTATATTTACTGACATTCGTGGATACATACATACATACAGTAACCTTACGACAACTGAACATTTACCGATAAGTGCAATACAACAAAGAAGAAAGTATCCGTGTGACTTCTGAAAGATACTGTGAAAGGAAAGTAAGCGACGAAATATACGTTTGTAAAATGTTGCCGGTACAATATCAACAGTAGAATATAACTGAGTATAGTTCTGTGTTACCCTGAGATTATTTTTGTATGTATGTAGGCTATAATATCGGCACCAATCTTGTAGGCACAGTGGGCTGAGGTTGGGTAGTCTCACTCATGTAGGCTATTTTTCGGCTATAATCGCCCTGGCTGTCGTTCGGTTTGTAGGCGGTAGCGGCTTGTAAAAGAGGTTTGTCAGTGTGCTTCTTGATGTTGCCGCCACATTTTACCTTTCCCACATTATTGTAGCCTGATTGTGGTGTTGGTCTTAGTGCCTTGTGCAAATGGCTTGTTTTTTTTTTCTATTTTCATATACATTCGCCTTACTCAACACCAGTCCATCATTATTTAAACCTTTTTTTGAAATGGTTAATTCTTCAGCAAATGGCTAGTTATTTGAGACATTCGTCCAGTCGGCGGCAAAAGTCGTGTCGCCTCACTCAGTACGTCTTAAAATATTACATACAGGTTAATCATTGAATAAACTCATTCACCATACAGAAATACGATATCCAGGGGGTAAATTAATATACTTCTCTATTTTTCAGTTTACGAGCCCGTGAAGCTTATATTTCCATACTTATTTCATGACTTGGCAGATGTAGCGACAGGATATTTGCCGCCGACTATACCTATCCCACATTATTGTAGCCTGATTGTGATGTTGATCTTACTGGCTTTATGAAATTGATTTTTTATTGAGACATAACATTCATCCTTAAGTGTTTAAGTATAGTGCTTAGTAAATCTTGAGTACGCAATTTCTTCAAACTATTCCAAGCAACGGGTCACTATTGTTTTTGTTCACCTGTTCTGTTTCCTAGCATGCTTTGGAGGAATCAAGGCGTTCTAATGTATTTATTACCTAACCCCTTAATTAACACGAGCAGCCTCATACTGATGTGTACGGACGGATTCAGAGATGTCGCTAGGTTAATGTTCCCATTTTTACATAGGATAATTACTTTCTTTTCGCAACTGTATTGGCAAACATCGGTGTCGACATGAGTGTTTAGCAACGCCTTATATTGACCCTGTTAGTGCTTACGTAACAACACAGTAAATGATGACCGAGACCCACATTCATAGTCTGACAAGGGTCTCGTCATATTCAGGTAAAAATCTGATAGAATAAAAACGGTACAATAGAATAAATATAAAAGGCAAAAATCAGTTAAACAATATAAGAATAAAATATAATAAAATGAATAAAAAGGCAAAAATCAGCTTCTAAAAACATAGATTAGAAAAAAAAAGTAAAATGTAAGAAAATCACAGCAAAATTCGACGGTTCAAGAATATGTCAAATGAAAATGAATACCGGTAGTTAGAGTGTGCTGAAGTTCCCACAGTGTAAATGTAACTAATAATACAATGACCTGACATATTTTATCCTTTAGTTAACCCGCCGGTGAACGTCTGGCCGGCTTTTGTCTGCTTTATTCCTTACGTTGTGTGTCGGCGTTTGTGTTTAATTAAGGAGCCATTCAGTCGTGGTGGTAGACTTTTAGGAGGCCCACTGATTTCTCCAAACTATGGCTGGAAACGGATGACCGCGGTGGCACTAATAGGGACATTGTTTCGTGGCATAATTC
>JAWQEG010008678.1:0-20254 GCA_033782935.1 Petrolisthes cinctipes
TGAACGTATAGTGCAACGCATTGATATACTCAGACGGTGTACAGTTGGTTTTCTGTGAGATAGGGATATTTTGACTCTCTCTCTCTTTTCTCTCTCTCTCTCTCTCTCTCTCTCTCTCTCTCTCTCTCTCTCTCTCTCTCTCTCTCTCTCTCTCTCTCTCTCTCTCTCTCTCTCTCCTCTCTCTCTCTCTCTCTCTCTCTCTCTCTCTCTCTCTCTCTCTCTGTCTCTCTGTCTCTCTCTCTCACTCTCACTCTCACTCTCACTCTCACACTCTCACTCTCCACTCTCACTCTCACACACACACACACACACACACACACACACACTTATCCAACCAGCCCATTTTACTCCTGGGTATGCTGTGTCAATATTTATGTATGTATATCAGTTCTGACGTTAAAAAAGATAATTACTGCATCAACTGATTTAAGCCATCGTGCTCCGGCTTTACTCGATGCTTCTAGTGTGCCTCGCCTCCCTCTTCTCACCTAAAAATGAGAGAGGAAAATTAGCCGCAAGAAAATGAGGTTTGCGAGTGAGTGTTGCACGGATAACAAGGTTAAAAACGCTAGGTAAGCACACGCCAAGTTTTCCCCTGCCGAGTCCGAAATTGCTCAAAAATCAGGCCTCAATATTGCCTTACAAGATCACATAGTAATAAAGAAGGTACTTTGTCGTAATATACAACACAGGGAAGAAGCTCATTATGATCCTACTTTTCCTGGAGACGCACACACACACACAAAAAAAAAAATATATATATATATTCGAGATTATAAAATAGTTGGGCGTATAGAAACTGGCCGAATAAGAATTTTTATCCTGGATCCGATTAGACTATAAGAACTCTTCATGTTTGTTTGTTTGTTTGTTAAAGCAGAAGGTACGAAGAATTTTTAGAAACCAGAGATTTAGCTTAATTAAGCCCAAAAAGTACCGTCTGAATAATGTTTTAATAAGAGTGAGACAGGGATATCGATAAAGCATATTGATGTTGGGAATGATTATAATTATGAAAATGAATAAAGAAACCGTATAAAAAGCAACTGGTAACAAAAAATATGGTGGTAAATTTCTCTGGTGCGGACAATGATTGAAAATTATCCAATGAATGTATCTACTTGTAATTTTCTATAGATAAGGAGACATTATTATATTTCTTTCATTCTAAGGATAGAATAAATAAATAGATGAGGAGTTAAATTTGTATAGATATTCATATAAAGATTGACAGACATAGAGAGAAGTACCGGTAGTGTGAAAGATAATCAGAGAAATAGACTGAATAATATAGACAGAGAAAGTTAGAATAGACAGTTAGAGGTAAAAAGAGAGAAAAAAAAAAAACCGGACGAAAGTTGAGTGAAAAGAAAGGAAGCCATAAAACCGGGGGTGTCGCTCCCCATAACGTGTCCTTCCCTCTCCAGGCCACACATCAGTATTCGCAGCGTCACCCCCGGCGGTCTAGTACACCAGGAGGGACCACCATCACACTCTATGACCACTTAACCATTATAGCTCGTACCATACCAACCAACCAACCAAACTACTTGCTGCCTCTCAACCTCCCACCACCACCACCACCACCACTTGCTGACCCTCAACCTCCCACCACCACTTGCTGACCCTCAACCTCCCACCACCACTATCTGACCCTCAACCTCTCACCACCACCACCACCACCACTTGCTGACCCTCAACCCACCACCACCACCACCACCACCACTTGCTGCCCCTCAACCCACCACCACCATCACCACCACTTGGCTAGCACATCGAAATAGAATGTCATTGCCGCCTACCACACGCTGCAGTTTAGGCCCCATCAAACTACAGTATAGCCTACCTCCTGTCCACCCCCATCCTACTCCACCTCCTTTCCCCCCTCCTCATTCCACCTCTTCTTCCTCCCCCCACCCCACTCCACGCCACCCTACCCCACCCAATCCAACTCCACCTCTGTACCAAATCACCCCCTAAAAAAAAAAAAAAAACACACACACACACACACACACTGTAATTGAGGCCCTACAATATTGTAATCTTTTCTCGGTAACATCACCCGACTTACACAACCTCACTCTTGTTACCCCATACACTGCACTACGCTGAACATATGACTATCGAGACTACTGTACTGTACATTGCATTTCAAAACCGGACGTAGTATAATTCATATTTCACCACACAGCAACTCAGCCTCTACCAATATCTATTTAATACCTCAGCTCCTACTACACTTTAAGGAGGTTTGAAAGTGCTGGTAAGACTTGAGCAGCTGATTCCTCTAATCTATTCCAAGCAACAGGCCACCATAATTTTTATTAATATAGCTCTGCTTCATCGTATATTTTGGAGGAAGCAAAACGCTATAATGTACCAAAAGTGTATTACCTTCTTAAATCAGTCCTCACGCTTCAACACATTAAACACCAATTTCTACCACACTGATTATAACACAATACTGTACTGTACTTCAAACCCCCTACCACACGGACTCCTCTCCCCTTGTCCCTACCATCACCCTATCAATCAAGGCTGTCACTATCTAGGGCATAAACGCCTCTTTAGCCCAGTAAATTATTCAGCGCTCAATATTTAACTAACGTTGGTTTTAGTCAACAACATAACACTGTGGTTGATATATTAACGGTAGATATATTATCATGTATTACGTCTTGTTTTACTACTACTAACCACGAGATCACCATCACTCACCCACACATAATCACAACTTACATCACCAGCATCGAACTTGGACAAGATTATCATTATCATACCACATGTACGGTAATATCATTTATGCTACAACCATCACCTCCTTCACAACCCATATACAGGACATTTAAGATTATTAGTGCTCTCTCCAACATTATAAACCCCCACTACCTTCAGAACCACAATCTCCACCACCACCACCACAATCTCCACCACCACAACTTCCCCTACCACCACCACCACCACAATCTCCACCACCACCACCACAACAACAACAACAACAACAACAACACCTTCCACCTTCACCACGACCACCACCACCACCACCACCACCTCCACCACCACAAACCCCAGACACATTCACCACCACCACCACAACCTCCACCACCACAAACCCCAGACACATTCACCACCACCACCACATCAACCTCCACCACCACAAACCACAGACACATACACCACCACCACCACCACCTTTACCACCACAATTCTCGTTTCGTAGGTCCGCCTGAAATTTATGGTAATCTTCTTTTCGTAGCTGGGTCTTAACTAGGCTCACTACCATTGCTACAGCTATTTATTTCCGCTTAGCTTCACCACCAGCTACCACTACACACATTCTGGTAGCCATTCTAAACCACTCTCTGTCACCTATCTCTTCCTGCCACTCTCCTGATAATGCCACTCTCTCTCTTTCTCCATACTTTCATTCTCCACTCATTATCACTCTCCTCTCACTACCAATTTCCTCTAAGTATATTTTTTTCCTTTTTCCAAGCATGTTAAAAGGAGGAGGTCGCAGTCATACCACATAAATCTCATAATTTTAAATAAAGAATAAGGTGCAAAATACATATGCATATAGTTATAAGACATTTCTAAGCCACCGTGATTCATTTCAAACTCTATAATCAAAAGCAAAATGAAAAAGGGTGATGACGGTGGACGACGATGTGTGTGAGATGAGTTATGCCTCGTTGTGCCTCATCAACACTGTTATGAAGAGCCCGTGGGTAGAGGGTCGACATCACCACTCCCACCAAGATCGGTTTTGTATGGAAAGCTGACGGTGTACCCATTTTGATGATGATCTCCCCACTGTATTTCCAGGCGACTCTTGTCCCTCTCTGCCTTCTTTGCTCTTATCTTCTTCCTTTAAATCATTTCCCTACCTCTTGCCATCTTTCAGCCCTAGTGTTTTCTTTGTATCATTTTCATTTTTCTCTCCTTCCCTTGCATCTTTCAACAGCCCCATTCTTTCTCTCTTTTTTCTCCTCTTGTCCAAATATACGTTACTGCCCTTTTCTTCTCTCCCTACCTCTCCTCCTTTTCGTAACGTTATGGACTTGACTGGGATGGAGAGCCACAAGTACCATAGGGATGGTTAGATTTTATGGCGATATGAAAGATGTAATTGATGGAATCTATAATAGACAATAAGTGATAGAAGGCAAAGTGCTGCCAATTAAGGGAAGTAACCTTTTGTGGCCATATTTGAAGCACATGTAGCCCTCCAAACTCATCATAGAACACGTCTCTACAGTCTTACGTGGAGGGATTCTGTTGCTTGGGATATCATGGAGGAATCAGAGCCACCGAATCTCCCACATCAGGTTATTTCCCTTAATTTATTAAATCAATTTGGATCTTTCAAGCTATCCTAAAACGCAGACTAATGGATTAAATATGATCTGGAATGTGGTCTAAAATGTGGTTTGGAATGTGTCAGACTAGGCTAGGGAGGTAACCTTTCCATCACATTATTAACTCTGCACTGCTTCTCAAGTAGGACCTACCGTAAATGTCACAGTGATTAACTCATCAATGTGTCTTTCGTGAGAGACTTTAGGTGAGATCTCAAAGGTCATTCAATTCAGGTGCTAGAATCGATTTTCATGTTAATATTCACCAGAGTAATCTCACCTTCCACGACATTTGGAGCGAATGCCGAGTAGTGAAGTATTAATGGACAGATTAAATAGTCACACACCGTCAGTTCTCATGCGCGATGTATCTGACATATTGTTTCGGTGTTTATATCCCATGTTGATGCTTATTTCCTCTGTGAATTAAAATATGTCGTATACGGTCCTGTCTAGCCTTAATTAATTGTGGGTGCAATACCTGTCCAAATCCTGTGTTGGATTATCGATTATCCTTGCACGAGCGGATTAATTTGACATACATTAGTTAGTAGTGAGTAAGAGGGATGGGGCCCGGGAATTGTGCCTGTGCAAACTGGAGGCTGCCAACTCCTCCATACTGTGCCAAGAAACTATCACACCACAGCAGTATAGAATGGGTAGTTTGTTTAGTGGTATAGTTAGGAGAAACCAGCAACCTCCACCCTTAATTAACAGTCCTTTAAAGGAGGACAAATGAACACACAAAAACTAACGCTTTTGTTTATACTTGCTCGACACCTAGAGGTAATTGGTACCGCATTGCTCCCTATACATGATGAGAAGGTGCTAACCCAAGTTCCTCTCTATATACTAGTATCTATGCTGTCATGTACAGCCACAATCAAATATCCACCGACACTTTCCTTCCGTCGTAGTAAATATCTTGGTAATAAAGAACAACACGTGTATGGTTTTACAGCACCTCATAATAATAATTGAGGGGGTTTAGTTGACATAAGGTGTTGTATGATTATATTTTGATAATGATACTGATTTACTTGCATGATGGAAGGAAAGCATCGGTGATTATTTGATTGTGGCTGTACAATGGGGACTCGCTATCAATCAATCATCGCTCACATGTTCTCTATATCATATCGAATGTCGGTGGTTGTGCTTTAGCTTCCACGTTCAGAGCCATTAGCCAATACTCAGTTCCCTACTCGTACCCTTGCATTACTGACACACACCTATTTTTACTCACCATTGTTATAATACACGACACACACACTCAGGCAAGTAATTTCACATACACACACTCACACACACACAAGCAAACACAGGAACAGGCACGCACTCAAACGCCCACATAGAAAACTCATGCACGCACACATTAAGGAATGCTCACACGCACGCAAAAACGTAAGCAAATATTCCACTCAAATACTCAAACACACAAACATCCAAACACACAAACACAAACGTTAACGACAGAATGGACGCGACAGGAAGTAGGCTAAGCGGGTGAGTGAAATAGGGAACACACACACACACACACACACACACACACACACACACACACACACACACACACACACACACACACACACACACACACACACACACACACACACACACACACACACACACACACTATTAAACCCATCGCCGGGAAATTAACCAGGCCACACCTCCATCTCCGCCAGGTTAGTGAGGCCCCCCGGAGACTGGCTGGGGTTACACGGGACGGCCATCACACTCACTCACTACCCGGGTAATTAATTGGTCGTATTTCCATTCTGCCTTGGTGTTAAGAGTCATTGCCACATCGAGACCCCATGCTCAGGGTATCAAAATATTTCTGGGAAGGTGTGAGCACTCCATATGAAAGGGTTTTACTTATTTAGAACTCTACATACTTGTGACAGGAATTTATTTGCATATATCATAATGTCGGTATCATAGAGTTTGATATTATGTTACCTAGAATGCATTTCAAAATCGTTCTGAAGTGGATGTAATAATAAAAAAAAATTATGAATCCCATAATACAATGCCTCTAATAATTTTGCTAGACGTACAGTACACCAATGCAAGAATAGTGTTTTCGCATAAGTACACAGCTTATTGTTATGAAGGAAAATTGGTATGAAGGAATAAATTGCAGATTGAAGAAGTGTCATGTACTGTATACAGTCTACAGTACATGTGGGGCCTTCTAATTAGTGGTTAGGAATGCCACAAAACTAATAATGTATAATAAAAGAAACCAGAGATCCCATAAGTTTTGGTGGATGTGTTCGTGTTGTATATTTTTTTTATTTTCTTCATTGATTGTATTCCAAATTATAGGATTGACACAATGATTACTAGTTTAATCCTTGGGGCGCGGGAACCTTACAATGCAACCCATTAGCCGATACTACCTATTTTTTATGACCACTAATTGTGAGATCGCGAGTGCATTACAGCAAGCCTCCTCACTTTTACATCCTCTTTTCATATTACACAGTACGGTATAATTTTTGTTTGGTGTATGTTGTATTAGGATCTAGGTGTGTGTGTGTGTGTGTGTGTGTCTGTGTGTGTGTGTGTGTGTGTGTGTGTGTGTGTGTGTGTGTGTGTGTGTGTGTGTGTGTGTGTGTGTGTGTGTGTGTGTGTGTGTGTGTGTGTGTGTGTGTGTGTGTGTGTGTGTGTGTGTGTGTGTGTGTGTGTGTGTGTTTGTTTGTTTGTTTGTTTGTTTTACCATCGCATTGCCTACCGATTTCTTAACTCCCTTATCTTCGTTTTTTCCATTTTTTTTTGTCTTTTCACTTTCTGAACACTTGTTAACATTAATTATGATCAGTGTTAGTGTACAAATTCAGCTATTCATTTTTCCCCTTTTCCTCTTCCTGCCTTGTTTTCCACCTTTTAATACTCTTTATTTATCTATCCTTTATCACTTCCTCTTACATTGTTTTAATTATACCTTCATCTATAATCTTCCTCTGTTTAATTCTGTCTCTCCCACTCTCTCACTTTCTCTCTCTCTCTTCAATAAACCAACAAAGGCTCATTATAAGTGTAGGAATAATTAAGTGTCAATCAGGTACACAGGGAGGGGAGTGGATGGCCCTGATGGTGGTGGTGGTGGTGGTGGTATAGTGGGTGTGTTGGTTGGTAGGGCCCGACACTATGCAACTGTACCCAGGCTTGGATGGAGCTGGTATACATTATTCAGATGCTGGGGGTGGTAGGGGGGAGGGGAGGGGAGAGTGGGGGCTGGGGATGAGGAGGGAATGGAACAGATGGGGTGGTTGGGGTAGGAAATGCCGGGGAAATTGAGAGAGAAAGGAGGGGTAAATAGGTGGATGAGGAGGAGGAGGAGGAAGATAGAGGTGAGGGTATAGGAAGTAGGCAGACAAATGAGTGGGTAGGAGAAGGAAGAAATAGAAGTGGGAAAGAGAATAGCTAATGATGGGAGACAAGAGAGGGAGAATAATAATAATAATAATAAATGAAGGGGGAAAGCATAGCTGGTAAACAATCAAAAGAAACTAGGAAAAAGGAAAGTATGAAAACAAAATAAATAACGAGAGAGACTGACTAAATGGAATGAAAGCACAACAGAGGATGAATATAATAATAATAAAGTGTCAGAAAATAAGTCAGTCACAGAGTATTCCGATCAACAACATACATGACATTAATACTGGCGACTTATAGGCTACTGCTGTAATGGAATGGAGGTGCAACTAGGGAGCAAATGTAATAACTCGGATTTAATTGTATCGGTGAGGACGGCTGAGCTCGTGTTATTGGAGGTACAGTCACCAGTAAAATTTTGTTGACACTGCCACCCTTACATTAATTTCATTGGTTAGTTTCCATTTTTATATTCTGTTTATCTTGTATTTTATTTTATCTTATATTTTATTTATCTTATATTTTATTTATCTTATAGTTTATTTATCTTATAGTTTATTTATCTTATATTTTATTTATCTTATATTATATTTATTTTATATTTTATTTTATCTCATCTCGCATCCTTTCTTCCCCTCAATGTAATTTGCTTCTCTTGCTACTATCGGCTAAACAAGAAGCTTTACTGCACATTCAAAACACTAAATTTATAGCCTTAGTTAGTTTTTCTTTTCTGCCTCTCGTCCCCCAAACCCAAACCATCGATCTGTACCATGGAACCCCTTAGCCAAACCTCAATCACTCTACAATACATTAGATATACGAAATAGATAGTTAAAGGACTAGTAGTAGAAATTACCTTAGAGTATTACTGAACATTAAGTGCCTATAGCAATAATAATAGATTGTTAAATATTATGGTCATTTTATTGTTATCTTTCTATTGGACTTCTACTGTCAGATACATTTTTTTTTTTGTGGTGACTTTGTGCCCGGCGTGGAGGATTACTTGGGCATGTCAACAGGATGTATTTAGGGACCATCAGATTTACATACACATTAAAGCCAGCCATGTCCAATACGACCACACACACACACACACACACACACACACACACACACACACACACACACAGTACAGATTCAAATACACACACATACACACACACAGTACAGATTCAAATACACACACACACACACACACACACACACACACACACACACACACACATATACAGTACAGATTCACACACACACACACACACACACACACACACAGTACGGATTTTAATACACACACACAGTACAGATTCAAATTCACACACACATACACACACTGTACAGATTCACATACAGCACAGATTCACATACAGTACATATATATGACTGGATCAGTGGGTATAAATTCTTCAGCCGATGAGTAACTGCAATGTGGCGTGACTCGGGTCTCCTGGGTTGAATCATGTGAGGTAAAGCCTACTTTTTGCCTCATATACTATGCCGTCGCCGACAATAACTTTTCTTGGAATGTTTTAGTAGCTCGTAGCATTAATGTTTGCTTTGATTCGCGTAGGTATGACCAGTTTGTTGTAATTCTTGTATAGTATTCAGGTTTCTTTTCATGGTATATACCGTAACTTTACTAGTATGCTATCGGTAAGAGGGCAATGTTTTTTTTTTACTTCCGTTCACTGGTACAGCTGAGGATTTTTCTGCAGGGGATAATCAGTCCTCTCTCTTGTCATGATGAAGTCAGGGTGTATCGGATGTGTGCTTGGAATCTTTCATGAATTGACGACAGAAAGTGAAAGGTTTCCAACAGCAAACTGATACTTAAGGGTCCATTATTCACGACGAGGGAGTACCGGTATTTCCATTACTGACTAATTGACGCCACAGAATAATACCCATATGTACAGTCGGCGGCAGAAGTCTTGTCGCCTCACCTACTTCAACGAGACACACAGAATTCATGGACTCGAGAAATATGCACGTTTTCTACACCAAATAATCTCGAGTCTATCAACATCGCGTGTCTCGGTGAAGCAAGTGAGACGACAGGACTTTTGCTGCCGACTGTACTTTTACATTACAATACTTCAGGAAAACGGAAAAGAGTGAAGAAAGGAGGATGGAGGTCAGAGGCTTTACCTACATGGCCTAGAAATTTAGCAATGCCTGTGTGGGAAGAGGAGATTAATCTGCCTTTCAGTTTATGGTATAGAGATTATCAGTACGTAAAGAGGAGAAATAATTGTTCGCAACCTGTGCACACAAAGCATTGATCCACGGCTGGTGCAGAAGGCCACCTAGCCACCCCAACCATTAATTTCATCAGCCACAACATCCCCGCATAATAATAATACTGCACATCCTTCTTCTTATTTATGACTGTCTCTGATTACGCTTTGTTTTTTATGACCCGACGACTAGAGTATTTATTTTACAAGCTGATGATCAAGGCTACGTTAACTTAACTTAACCTAACTTAACTTAACCTAAGCTAACTTAACCTAACTTAACTTAACCTAAGCTAACTTAACCTAACTTAACTTAACCTAACCTAACCTAACTTAACTTAACTTAACCTAACTTAACTTAACCTAAGCTAACTTAACCTAACTTAACGTAACCTAAGCTAACTTAACCTAACTTAACTTAGCTAGGTTATCATAATCTGACCTGACCTAACGTAACCTAACCTAACCAAACTTAACCTATTACATGGTCTATCGATATTGTATTGGATTTTGTAGTACTCGATCCCCAAAACCCGGATGGCGAGTATTGACCAATCACGAGATGGCCTGACAAGTAGGTCGTCCAAGTCAATAGTGAGGTACCGTAGTAGTGATGTAACAGTGAAGAAATTGGAAGAACACTTTTATCACTTATCTTTAAAAATGCAACACTTCTTAAACGGAAAATTCTGCGACAAGTTGAGAACAGAAATTACATTAAGTGCTGCATGATTATAAGGATGATATAAGGGTTATTGATTCCTCGAAACTGTGATGGTTAACAGACATAATCAGAATAATTTTCGTTTTGTGATACAGTTTGGAAGAATCAACAGACTAGACTGCAGTTCACTAACATTAAAATAACATCAATGTTGTGTGGTTTGTTGATATGCCACTGCTGTCTGGAAGGCAACATTTAACTTAAGCAACATTACATTGCCCAATCAGTTATTTAATTATAACACATTAACACATAACGATGAGCCAACTATATATTACTATTATATTACTGAGGCTCTGTTCTGGTTCAATTTTCCCGTAGTCAGTATGAAAAGTTGATCTGTTACATGTATGTTTATGTATGTAAGAATGCATATATGGATTTTATGTATGCATGTAATATATTTCTGATTTTTAGCATTATGAAATCGCCTTTGCAATCTTGTTATGAAACTGTCATTTGTATACCCATTAAAGCAAAAGTTTTCACCCGCATGAAATGTTTATAAAACCAGACAGGGAGAAAGAGGATACACAGAGGGATGGCGTAGGAGTGGTGCTGTAATATGCAGAACCACACAAAAATACAGAAACAAACGAACGAGGGCGGGAGAAGAAATATTTAGAGCCATAGACAGAGAAGAGGAGGCAACATTTAAAGGGAGATGGGTGAAAACAGCAAAGGATAGACAGAGAAAGGAGGAGGTATTGTGGAGAAACAGACAGAGGTAAGAGCGATTGAGGTAACATTGCAGAAATAAGAAGGATGAATACAGCAATTACAGAAGAGGAAGAGATGGAAATAACACAGCAGCAGACAGTGAGACGGGCGATCGTGAGTTTTTATGAAGCACAGCAAAACTAGAAACGTATAGAGACAGAAAGGCAGCGAGTGTACGAGTGTTATCGTAATACCTAGAACAACAGAGTACTTCATCAGTGAATGTGGGTGAAGTAAAGGTCTAAAGTTCATTGTGGGTGGGACTTTTTAATCCGCTTGATCCCTGGTGGTGGTGTTGATGTGGGAGGACAAGCTCTAATTCTGTCCTCCTGCCACCAGCTCTTGTAAAACACACTTTGTCACAATAAACTCGACCCCATTCTTTGTAGTGAAAGGTTATCGCTGTAAAATCTTTCTCAGTCACATTCGATCACTGGGCGTAGAGGCGAAGGGAGAGGATGAAGCGAAAGAGGGCAAGGAATGGAGGAGAATGAGATAAGGGACAGGAGAGGTTAGAAAGGGAGCAGGGTAAGGGGAAGGGGTCGCCACTTCCAAGCTAATTAGCAATTAACAAGGAGGGAGGGAGGAGGGAGACGATATGTGGTGCTCAGTTAGTGCCCACTAACCGTGGCTTGGCCTTAGCAACGAGGGAGGACTGCTGGCATAAGTGAGGGAGAGAATGAGGGAGTAATTGGAGGAAGGGATGGCGAGTATGGCGAAATAACAGAGGCAAACATTTCGGAGAAGATTCTGATTCAATAAGTTTTAGTGTAGAAATATGATAAACTGCTGTATCTTAGATTAATAATCTATCATCCATGTTACAAAAAGTTTTTTCTTCATCTAAAAATTCACCAGGAATCCTTCTAAAATTATTCATAAGTTGCATGTGTTCCTTCTCCTAGAACAACCCGTTGTAAATGCGTTGATATCTAATTACCATACTGATCATGTAAACTGAAGGCGAGGGAGATCTGTTCTGTTCTGTGCATTTTTCCACACATCTTAGAATTAGGGTGGGATTGAAAACAGTGTAATATTGCCTCACATAGAAATCTGATCATTTACATCGGGAATTGTGCTCGTGTGTAATTAGTGTGATTGGGCTCTGTTTGAACTCTGTTCGGCTCTGTTTTGCTTTTGTTTTTTGGGCTCTGTTTGGACTCGGTTTGGGTTTGGAAATGGAGGTGGAAGAGAAATGAAAGTCACGTAGCCATGACGTCAGAATAAACAAGTGAGGGTTTACAAGGTTAGACAGGCATTATGAGGGAGGGAATCTGAGCTGACAAGTGGGTCGAGGAGAGAAGTGAAGTGTGTGGAAGAGGTTAATGAGGAAGGGTAATTGGGTACATAAAGGTTTGATGGTGGGAGTCGAGAGGGGGAGGGAAGGCTGAGGGATGAATAGAGAGGGATGCCAACGCCGAGAGGAGGAATGGCGAGGCATAACACCGAGGAGGATGACAAGGTAATGTTGATGGCAGTGGCTGATGGAGGGAATCACGTCGCTGCGAGAAAGAGTGACGGTGGTGACGCAGAAAATGGCGTTGAAATGGACGTATCAGAAGATAATGACGTATATCCCGGTGTATCCGAAGCGAAGTGGCATAAAGATTGACGTCCTGATGGGTAAGCTAAAATGGGAAGGTTTACTGGTGTGTGTGTGTGTGTGTGTGTGTGTGTGTGTGTGTGTGTTCTGGCCGATGTCAGGTGATGGATATAATGAACGCAGTAGTGTTAGTGGAAATGTATGATAATCCGTAAATATATCTGATGGGGTAAACAAAAAGTATGAGGAATCGGTGACTACATGTCACTTGAAAATTGAGGAAGTGTTACACTGTAAAAGTAGGTTATATAAAAATGCAGTAGTTTCGGTTCATACGAAAGAATTAAAGTTTTGATGGACATATCAGCTGCAGAATTACAGGAAATGTTGCAACTATAAGGTTGGGAAATGCATAAGGGTATATTGGTGTACGTGAAAATATTGAAGCTTTGATGAACATATCCTCCGTGAAATTAGTGGGAACGTTGTAATAATGAGTTAGGGAATATCTGAAGGTAATGATGTAAAGAAGTAAATATTAATGAACCTCTCTAGCGTGAAATTAGAGGGATGGTCGCGCTGCGGAAATTGCATGAATTTACCGATGAAAGACATTATGTGTTTGTGTCTGTGCATTATAAATGAGAAATCTATGCTGATTATATACATAGATATATATACTTCGGACGAGCACATAGTTAAGAGTTTGTACGAATTGATCTGGATTCGCTTCTACCTCGTGAGGAATATTAAGGAATATGAAAGGCTTCTGATTCCTCCTGACTATGCCACGAAACAAGCTCCTTCCATATAGCCTAGGTGGTGTTTCGTGGCAATGTTTGAAGGACCCTCTAACCTCTAATTGTCTGACAACATCACAGGGTTTCTTAATGTGTTGGTAAAGCAGTGTGTGTGTGTCGTGTAATGAGGAAGATGTCCCAGGAAGATGATGCAATGCTTGAACGATACTTATAATAATGATGAGATAAAAGACAGATGGAATGGTGACTGATTGGGGATGGATGGATTGTGAGGTGTAAGAAAGGGATTGGAAGGGAATTAATGGGATGTGTGACCTGAGGTGAAGGTGGCAAGGTGATTGGACAGGAAAGAAGCGTTAGGTAATGGAATGGTGATTGGATAGAAGGGTAATGGGATTGTGATTGGATAGCATGGTAATGGGATGATGATTGGATAGCATGGTAATGGGATGGTGATTGGATAGGATGGTAATGGGATGGGAAGGGAAGGGAAGGCAAGGGATGGTGATTGGATAGGATGGTAATGGGATGGGAAGGGAAGGCAAGGCAAGGGATGGTGATTGGATGGGTAAGTAATGGGAAGGGATGGTGATTGGATGGGTAAGTAATGGGAAGGGAAGAGAAAGGAAGGAAAGTGATGGGAAAGGAAAGGAATGAAAGTAATGGAAAGTGATGGGAAGGGAAGTGATGGGAAGGGAAGTGATGGGAACTAAAGTGATGGAAAGTGATGGGAAAGGGAAAGGAATGAAAGTGATGGGAAGGGAAATGAATGAAAGTAATGGAGAGTGATGGGAAGGGAAGTTATGGGAAGGGAAGTTATGGGATGGGAAGTGATGGGAAGTGATGGGAAGGGAAATGAATGAAAGTGATGGGAAAGGAAATGAATGAAAGTAATGGAGAGTGATGGGAAGGGAAGTTATGGGAAGGAAGTTATGGGAAGTGAAGTGATGGGAAGGGAATGATGGGAAGGGAAGTGATGGGAAGGGAAGGTGGTGGTGCACATTTAAGGTAACGAGGTGCGTCACTGAAGTGGAGTGTTAAAGGGAGAGTGGCGACAAGGACCAGGGGAGAAGGTGAGGGGGGCAGGTGATAAGAAATGGAGAGAGAGAGAGAGAGAGAGAGAGAGAGAGAGAGAGAGAGAGAGAGAGAGAGAAGGATATATAAGATAGATAGATAGATAGATAATGTAGAGAGAGAGAGAGAGAGAGAGAGAGAGAGAGAGAGAGAGAGAGAGAGAGAGAGAGAGAGAGAGAGAGAGAGAGAGAGAGAGAGAGAGAGAGAGAGAGAGAGAGAGAGAGAGAGAGAGAGAGAGATAGATAGATAGATAGATAGATAGATAGATAGATAGATAGATAGATAGATAGATAGATAGATAGATAGATAGATAGATAGATAGATAGATAGATAGATAGATAGATAGATAGATAATGTAGGAGAGAGAGAGAGAGAGAGAGAGAGAGAGAGAGAGAGAGAGAGAGAGAGAGAGAGAGAGAGAGAGATGATTAGACCTGGTGATGAAAGTGAGGGGGGAAAGTGAGAGTGAGATGGAGAAAGAGATGATGAGGCCAGGTGATGAAGGTGAGAGGAAAAGTGAGAGAGATAGATAGAGATAGAGATGATAAGGCCAGATGATGAAGGGAATGTGTGAAGAATTTGATGGGCAATATTCGTGAGGTGGTGAGATACTAATGACGTAAGTTGTTGAGAGGGATATGTCATCATCATCATCATCATCAGGACCCCATTAGGCTTATTTATTCTTTCAAGGAGTGAGAGGCGAGAGGCTTCAATTAATTCCTCTTAAGGGTCCCTGTGATGTGTAGTAAAAAAACTGGAGGTATATGACTCCTTCTAATATTGCCACGAAATACCACCACCTATATGGAAGGAGCTTGTTTCATGGCATGGTCAAGATGAACCAGAAAGTTTCCAATTTTCATACACGATCACAGGGTCCTATATATGCCCTCCACTTTCTTGTTGTCATAAGCATCCTTGACAAAACTATCATTGTTATCTTTCACATTTTCACCCTTTTAATTTTCATGTATCATTCCAGCATTTCATGAGCTCTTTCTTGAATAGCACTTGAGTTTTGGTGGACATTCTCACTTCTTTTCTTCTCATTGCCTATTATCTGGTGCAGGTATGTTTGTTTTCCTAGCAATAGGAGGGGAGGGGAGGGGAGAAAGGATGGTGGGTGGTTTGTGGATCTCGCTATCTGCTCTGTAACTCCACGAAAGATTCAAAGAGCCCCGAAGAGGAATTTAATTTACATAGTTGGGGAAAGAGAGAGGAGAGGTGGTGAAAATTAGGAGGAAAGATTATTTGGCGTCGCCTGTGATTATTAAAAATAAATTGTGTTTCGTGAGGTAGAGAAGTAAATAACACGATCGATCTAAAAACATGGATAAACTGTGTGGGTGATATACGGCCAGATGGGAGATGTAGTGGGTGTGGAGGGAAGGGCCAATATGGGGCCCTCAGAGACCCACTCCTCGCGCCATCTTCAAACTTTGGTAATTGGGAAGCTGCCACCCGGAAGACATCGAAGGCCCGTATTCCTCCTAGTGAGAATCGAATGGCTGGAAGGGCATTCATAGTTGTCCGGAACTGGGAGGGAATGTATGTATGTATGTATGATCCTAACTAAACATGACCAAAGGGATGCAGTCATTGGGATCAGGTTTGTGTTATTCTCACACACTTTGCATTGCCGTTGTTATTGACATAGCTAATATATCGAGGTAAATACACATCCTGTATGTCTGGGGTTTTATACTGAGCCACATCATATCCAAGTAGGCCTACAGTATATTGGAACATAATATATGTTAATACAGCATGTCAGAACACAGCATATTTGAGTAGTGTATATCGGAGCTAAGTAATTCTGGGTACAATATAAAAAGAACACAGTATATTTGAGTACAGTGTATCGATGCACAGTCTCTCAATAGACCTCTGTGATGTTAATGACGGATTACCCGGTCAGTAACCCCTAAGGAAGTTAGTGTGAGCAGGTTATCCGGAACTACAGGCATGAATTCGATAATTGGAACACGATTATAACGGATGATCTGCGTGGAATTGTTTGTCTTCCAGCGTGGCATTGCAAGCTGTTATCGATTCCTACCTATAGTTCACGATAAATTGCAATTTTCAGACGCATTGCAGATGTTTAAAGACATATTGAATATATTTAAAGACATATTGCTTGTATTTAAAGACATAATGCACGTCGAGACAGATTATACTGGTAGTTAGCATACATTACAAGCCGTTCAGAACACATTACAAGTCTCTCACTAGGCATTGCAAGCAGTTCAGACAAAATGAAATAAAATTAAGAGATATTGCAAACAGTTTCGTACAGTTATTAGTCAAAGGGGATGTGATCGAACGAATCCACTCAAAAGTGAGTTGAGAAACTATACACGTAAGGTACAGTACAAAGAGATTTACAGTGCACCAAGCGTCATGGAACACCGTCACTGCTACTATGACATGTACCTGATAATTTGAAACTTTTCCTCGCTGCTTTATTTCTCGCTGGGTTTCGAAGTTGTAACGTGTGTGTGTGTGTATGTGTGTGTGTGTGTGTGGAGGGCATACGGGGGTGGGTGGGGAGTGTGAGAGGGTCGCTGTTGACCTCAGTAACTGGCTCCATATAGTTGTGTCGATTGTTGGAACATATATATATAAAAAAAAAATCTACCGAAGACGAAGGACAGTCAAATCCAACACAGTCAAATCTCGAGAACTGTGTCGAAATGTTTCATCATCATCATCATCATCATCATCATCTTAGGCTACTTGGTATATACGTACGTCACTCAACACAACAAACTACCCAACACAGCACTATCATTACACTGACACGAGACACAACAAAATCTGACCAACACAGCAAAACACCCAAAACTTTCCCATCAGCATGCCATTGACTGACAACACCAGGCAGGCAGACAGGCAGGTAGGCAGGTACGGCAAAACACCAATAATAACACCAGCATTTTTGTATTCGCTGCAGACACAGGAAAAGGATAAAACAAAACAGGAACTCGGCAGTAACCTTTCACAGCACATTTGCAGATAATGTTTATAGCGGGGTATCTGTCTGGTATGATGACTGGCGCTTCACCTTTAATGTCCACCATAAACATTGAGAGAGCAGTTGGCAGCGGAGGTGAATGGGTGGGGAAGCCTGGGATGACCATTGTACTCTGCCTGACTAACCCCACCTGACGAGGATGACGTGACAACTACCAATTGTTTATACGGGTTGTACATTATGGAAGTTCTCTCTCTCTCTCTCTCTCTCTCTCTCTCTCTCCTCTCTCTCTCTCTCTCTCTCTCTCTCTGAACAGTATTCTATTTAATTCTGTTTTTCGAGTGCGTCTTTTTCCCGATAGCTTTAAAGATAGCTATCCCATTTTCTCTTTTCTGGAGAAGCTGGTGTGTGATCGTGGCGTTGGGCTTTCATAACGTTTTTCATTCCAATCAATCAATGCATCATTGCTTTTTCAATTCATGATCCTACCTCAAAGGATAAAATATAATATTATACGAAGCCGAAAACAAATTTTATGTATAAATAAATGTTTCCTTCTTTTACAGGATATATGTTTTCGTCTTAACAGAAATAATTCAGATATATAAGAACGGCGCATATTTATATTGACACAAAAATATCACTAAGCCAAAAATAAACGTGAGAGATAAAGTCAGACAGCGCAGTTACTGAGACGCATTAAAGTTATTGCTCCTTACTTCAGGACTATGTGCTCGTGTATGATAATAAATTGGAGGCTTATGATTCCTCCTGACCATGCCACGAAACAAGCTCCTTCCTTATGTAGGTGGTTTCGAGGCAATATTTGAAGGACTCATTTATCTCCAATTTTCTGACTACAACACAGCGTCCCCTTAAAGAAATATGATGTGCTACAGCTTAAGGCATGACGATACAAATAAGTGAACGTTGCAGGTATTGTTCGTGTGGTGTAATGGAAACGACTTAAGGGGGAAGTTCAGTGTTGGTAAATCTGGAGCAACTTACTGAATCCTCCAAACTATTCCAAGCAACAGAACACCATTATTTTTGTTCATATAGTCCTGTTTCCTGGCATACTTTGGAGGAATCGAGTAGCTCCAATGTGACAAAAGCGAATTACCCCCTTAAGTATACAATATAACATGCAGGTTTTTTTTATCGTGAGCATAGAGATGAGAGACAAGCATACCGGTACATACTTTGATGTTAATTAACGGTACGAGTTTACTAGAAATTGTATTATGGTTAATTAAAAGAGAAAATACATGCGCATCATTACATTTATGGATGGCGATACAGTGGGAATAAAATTGCGCATGGCGGTCATTGATTGTGGCGAAAGTGAAATAATGTGCGCAGAGCAGCAGGCCGCAAACTATTGCCGAAAGAAACTGTATGACAAAGGCAACAAAAACACGGCAAACTTTTCCTGGGCTGGGTGCTCCCCTTCCCAAGTTGTGAGTTCATCCTGAGCACCGGGGAGAGGGAGTGAGTGGAGAGGGAGAGGAGAGGGTGAAGGAGAGGAGGGAGTGAGAGGAAGGGAGGGTGAGTAGGAGGTAGTAGGAGCAAGGGAGGGGGAGTGGAGAGGGAGAGGGAGAGGAGGTGAAGGAGAGGAGGGAGTGAGAGGAAGGGAGTGGGAGTGGAAGGGAGGAGGGGAAAGTAGGAGGTAGTGGGAGCTAAGGGAGGAAGTAGGGCAGGGAGGGGCAGGCGGGGATTAAAGGGGCAAGAGAAGGAAAAAGTTGAAGTTAGTAAATTCATATTTTCGTTATAAGTGTTTGTTTTGTTTTGTTTTGCTTCTTCGTATTTTAGATATTTAACGAGTTTGCTGTTATACGATTGTTTTTTACTATTGGTTTACTATTAAAGTATTATTAAAGTCATTCTTGCTCATATTGAAATGGTCAGAATCTGATTTTTTGTATTTTATTTGTATATATATTATATTTTCCTCGACTCTGAAATATAATCTCGATATTTATCAACCGTGAACGTTGTATTACGCTACATAAAAACTCGAACGCAGCGCTGAGCTTAGGTAATATATTATTGTTGTTGTCATATAATTTAAATATTTTTAATAAACACAGACTTATAAATATTTTAATTTATTGTTTCACTGATCAAAGGTGCAAGCAGAGTTGAAAAAAATACTTGAGGTATGAAGGTGATTAAGGAAGTTTTCAACGTGAAGTTTCAGGACAAAACCTCCAAAACTCCTCGTGCTCCAAACAGTGAAATCCAATCTCATACAACAAGAAAAGGAAAGGGGGCGAAGGCAGGACAAACACACGGAATGGATGTGGACATGGAGGGGGATAGGCATGGATAGGGAGTAGGGAGGGGTGATTGAGAGGAGGGAGTAGCTTTTTTTTAATGAGTGGGAGGAGTAGTAACTGAGAGAGAGGGGTGGGGGCGTGTGTGAGAGAGTGAAAGAGAGGGAGAGAGCTTGTGTGTG